>JADBJO010008451.1:45000-95902 GCA_016801955.1 Conus betulinus
TGCTGGGGAATACAAGGCCAACCCTGGTACAGCTTGCTGGGGAATACAAGGCCAGCCCTGGTACAGCTTGCTGGGGAATACAAGGCCAACCCTGGTACAGCTTGCTGGGAATACAAGGCCAACCCTGCTACAGCTTGCTGGGGAATACAAGGCCAACCCTGGTACAGCTTGCTGGGGAAATGCAAGGCCAACCCCTGGTACAGCTTGCTGGGGAATACAAGGCCAGCCCTGGTACAGCTTGCTGGGAAATACAAAGCCAACCCTGGTACAGCTTGCTGGGGAATACAAGGCCAACCCTGGTACAGCTTGCTGGGGAATACAAGGCAAAACCTGGTACAGCTTGCTGGGGAATACAAGGCCAACCCTGGTACAGCTTGCTGGGGAATACAAGGCAAAACCTGGTACAGCTTGCTGGGGAATACAAGGCCAACCCTGGTACAACTTGCTGTGGAATACAAGGCAAAACCTGGTACAGCTTGCTGTGGAATACAAGGCCATCCCTGGTACAGCTTGCTGGGGAATACAAGGCCAACCCTGCTACAGCTTGCTGGGGAATACAAGGCAAAACCTGGTACAGCTTGCTGGGGAATACAAGGCAAAACCTGGTACAGCTTGCTGGGGAATACAAGGCCAACCCTGCTACAGCTTGCTGGGGGAATACAAGGCCAACCCTGGTACAGCTTGCTGGGGAATACAAGGCCAACCCTGGTACAGCTTGCTGGGGAATACAAGGCCAACCCTGGTACAGCTTGCTGGGGAATACAAGGCCAATGAATGTACTATGCCACAACTGTGTGTTTTTTTCTTTTTTTCCTCATGTTGTAATGCAGCTTCTTGACTTCATCTGCTGCTGTCTAAGCACATGGGGGAGAGGAAGGGGGAGGGGGAGAGGTACACATGTACAGGGGGGGAAAGGAAGGGGGCGAGTGAGGGGTTAACTTGAAAAATACATTTTTTTTTTCTTATTTATTTTTTTTCATCATGTGCCCGTTGTGAATATTCATTCCTTTCTCCCCACTCCTCCCCTTCAGCCCCCGCTTTCCCCTCTCCTCCCCCTCCTCTTTGATTCGGACAAAAACCCCGTCCAATTAGGAACCATAATAGTCTACTAGGCACACAGGCAACATAAGAGAGTGGTGAGAAAATATGCTTGTTAATCGTCACAACACACTTTAGTTTTACATATCTCCCTTTCTCCCATGCAATGGGGAGGGCATGTGGCACTACAACATTCAAGCTGTGTCATCGCACTCACTCCGAGACTGACCATGTGACAATACAACATTTAAGCTGTGGTGTCGCACACACTCAGAGACTGACCATGTGACTCTACAACATTCAAGCTGTGTCATTGCACTCACTCCGAGACTGACCATGTGACAATACAACATTTAAGCTGTGGTATCGCACTCACTCAGAGACTGACCATGTGACTCTACAACATTCAAGCTGTGGTATCGCACACACTCAGAGACTGACCATGTGGCAATACAACATTCAAGTTTGTGGTATCGCACACACTCAGAGACTGACCATGTGACTCTACAACATTCAAGCTGTGGTATCGCACACACTCAGAGACTGACCATGTGACAGATAATACAACATTCAAGCTGCGGTATCACACTCGCTCAGAGACTGACCACGTTTTCAAGAAGGAGCAAGTCGGGATGGGAACTGAAAGCATAGAAGTGGGTTTTCATCACAGTATTCATGAAGTGAAAGATAGCATGTGTAAATATGTTAAATATGTCACATAAATTCATAATAAATAAACCCCCTGTAGCATCACTGTCATTCAAAGCCACTCTGTAGAGAAAACAAAACCCCATATGTATGTATATGAATATTCATTACACAAAACATATAACAAAAAATATCAATTTTTCTAGGGGCTTTTTGTGGTTATACAAACCTTACCATGTTGTCATGCTGTGGATTATACGTTGTATTCACAAATCGAGGAAATGACTACAGTGCTAGAGGCAACTGAATTCTACAGCTCACCAACTACAGCCGAGTGGCACATGAGTACTGGTGAGCCGCCCATGAGCTGTCATTGGCTGAAGCAACATCTTACTGCATTGTAAAGCCTGAGCTTCACCTTTCCTCCTTTTTTCAAATTTCACATTCATATGTAGTTAGTGAGATTTATTATTGGTTACAGTGGGTTGTCTTAAGTTATTACAGGTAAAAGTCTTAAATCACATTATTATGGGGTATTTTCGCTTTCAAAGAAAGTAGTACTCATATGCATGTGCATGTGCGTGTCAGATGAGAGAGAGAGAGAGAGAGAGAGAGAGAGAGAAGTAGATGCCATACTTGTTTTTAACGGCTACTGTATTAGATCTGTATGCTGCCATGACTTTGCCAGAAAAGGAGCATGATGGACTAGACATGATGTCAGTGCCTGGTGAGACAAACAGGACACAACATCAATGTGGCTTCATGATGTCAGACAGCAGTCTCTCCAAATGTACTGCCACTCATTTCTGCTGCTTGGCCACGGATGGTATTTCATCATTTAGAAAAAAGAAAAAAAAAAAAAAACCTGTTGGTTTGTTACATCAGCATCTGTATGGACACACACACACACACACACATACACACACACACCCTGTTCCTTACACTCATGCATGTGATTGTATAGACACACAACATGAGGAAGTTTGCTCCGCACTTCACTCAAAATATTTAAAAGCTTCCAATTTTAAATTTCAAATTTTTATTGATTACATATGTAATTTTCATTATACATACACACATATATAGAGCAACGCAAAGATATATACCAAAAAGCACCAACTTTTCATCAAGAGGCTTATCATGAAAATGCATTGTCCCTCTTCTACACTTCTAAAAAGCAGGAAAGAATTCGCACTGCAAAAGAGAGACATCACATATCCATGACCAAGTCTTTCAGCAAAAATTTGGAGCCTACCATGGTGGCAGAATGCACAGATGATTTTTTTCTTCATCGTAATACAGTCATGTACACACACACCATGCATATGCAAATGCATCCACACACATAAAAATGGTAGAACATAAGTATGTTATTGATTTTGTAAGGGTCAACCACTCCTCCACCCAACCTCTTCATCCCCTCCCACTCCCTCTTCCCACCCGTCCCTCCTCCTCCTCTCCACACTTCAGCCCCCTTCGGTCACCTTAAGCCTGCCTCCTTCCTCAGTCTCACACACTGTCCTACACAGACCAGTCAGACACATGCAGCCCTTTAATGCCATACAGACACAAACGCACACCAGTTAATTTTTTTTTTTTTTTCTCTGTTGTTGTTACTTGTATGTATTTTACATCTTTGCATGCATGTTTTATTTACCTGTTGAACAAAATGCAATCATGATCCACCAGCCTCTTTCAAACAGTTTTTGACAAACATGCTGGTCATTCATACCATGATTTTTTTTTCTTTTACATGCTGTTTCTATTTGGACTATGAAATTTTGTTCCCTCTGCTTTGATGAAATGTGTTGAGCCGTATGTTCATTCGCTGAAGATTACATTTGTACAGGTCAAAGGGTGTCATGTTTGTACAAAAATAATTATAGCTCGACTATCAACAATAACTTAAAAAAAAAATAATAAAGACATGAAGTGTACAGAAAAAAAAGTGAGTGGCAGAAACAGCAATCATTTGATTGTTCATCTCACTACAGATCTCTCCTCTCTTTCTCTTCTCTCTGTCAGTGCGTTGAGGGAGCGCCTGCAAGTTTCACTCTATCTGTGTGTGTGTGTGTGCGCCCGCCGCGCTTGTGTGTGTATACAGTGTGTGTGTGTGTGTGTGTGTGTGTGTGTGTGTTTGTGTGTGTGCATGCTTGTGCGTGTATACAGAGTGTGTGTATGAGCTTGCGTGTGTATACAGTGTGTGTGTGTGTGCGCGCACGCGCGCTTGTGTGTGCACTTGCGGGTGCGCTTGTGTGTGTGTGCTTGTGGCTGTATACAGTGTGTGCGGCCATAAGTATGCATTTTCTTTTAGAAATAATTCATTATCACCTGTTAGTTTGGATGACTGCATTAAAACTCATAATGTGCAAACCAAGCAATTATACAAATTTCAACTTATTCATTGCTCTCTCTCTCTCTCTCTTCATTTTCTACACAAAAAACGACGACAGAATCGACAAAAAGAGAAAGAATTTCAAGCCTGATCATCACTATACGATCTTGCAAAAAAATGATCTGAAATGGGTACATGCCAAACATAATGATGTATATCAACATGCATGCCACACATATACACACACACATGCACACTAACACACATATTCACATACGCACTTGTGTGTGCAAGGGGAAAATGGTACATATGCATGTGACAGCTGCATTTTCACATTCATGGGGTTCTGAGGTGCTGTATGCCAAATCATCTCACACTCGCAACCCATCGCCATCGCAAATCTCTCAGCCAACAAAGGCATAAATTTCCATGTGCCTGATTTATGCCTGAGAATTAGAATTGGATGAGCTAATCAGGCTGGATCATGTGGAGGACACATGTAAGCCATGACACTGCTGGTCATCGGAACATATGCTGGCTGGATCATACGGAGGACACATGTAAGCCATGACACTGCTGGTCATCATAACATATGCTGGCTGGATCATACCGAGGATACATGTAAGCCATGACACTGCTGATCATCAGAACATATGCTGGCTGGATCATGGAGGACACATGTAAGCCATGACATATGCTAGCTGGATCATATGGAGGACACATGTAAGCCATGACACTGCTGGTCATCGGAACATATGCTGGCTGGATCATACGGAGGACACATGTAAGCCATGACACTGCTGGTCATCATAACATATGCTGGCTGGATCATACGGAGGACACATGTAAGCCATGACACTGCTGATCATCAGAACATATGCTGGCTGGATCATATGGAGGACACATGTAAGCCATGACATATGCTAGCTGGATCATATGGAAGACACATGTAAGCCATGACACTGCTGGTCATCAGAACATATGCTAGCTGGATCATACGGAGGACACATGTAAGCCATGACATATGCTAGCTGGGTCATATGGAGGACACATGTAAGCCATGACATATGCTAGCTGGATCATACGGAGGACACATGTAAGCCATGACATATGCTAGCTGGATCATATGGACACATGTAAGCCATGACATATGCTAGCTGGATCATATGGAGGACACATGTAAGCCATGACATATGCTAGCTGAATCATATGGAGGACACATGTAAGCCATGACATATGCTAGCTGGATCATATGGAGGACACATGTAAGCCATGACATATGCTAGCTGGATCATATGGAGGACACATGTAAGCCATGACATATGCTAGCTGGATCATATGAAGGAAACATGTAAGCCATGAAGTTGCTCCACTCCAGTGAAAAGGATTCATCGGCCCTGTACTGAGAAATCACTGTCTGAGAGCCCTTTGGTCCTAAGCAGTCGCCACTAGTGAAAGCCACCGAGCCCACACACACACCAAGAAGGGGGTCTCTGGTAGGAATCTGTGTTTTTCAAAATGCTCTGGAATACCCGACCATCCCCGCCTGTGGGCATGCCACAGGGTCTTTCACTATAAACTCACCTACCCCTCCACAATGCTCCCCACCTGTGAACTGTCTGCCAGCAACATTCCTTTCCATGTCATCGCTTCATTAAACCTTTTCTTTTTTGTGAACTGTCTGCCAGTAATATTCCTTTCTATGTCATCGCTTCATTAAACCTTTTCTTTCTTTTTTCACTCTGTCTTTACTGCCATCTCCTGATTTTCCTCCTCTCTGACCCGTTCTCTGTGTCTCTGCTCTGGAAACCTCTGACATTTGTCTTTCCTTTGATGTCTCTGCTGTGACGGCACGGAAACCTCTGACATTTGTCTTTCCTTTGATGTCACTGTCTTGGTGACGAGGCACGGAAACCTCTGACATTTGTCTTTCCTTTGATGTCACTGTCTTGGTGATGAGGCACGGAAACCTCTGACATTTGTCTTTCCTTTGATGTCACTGTCTTGGTGATGAGGCACTGAAATGTCCATCATAAAGTGAGATGGCAGTTCATTCTGCAGTGCGGCCAGTCCATACTGGCTTTTCAATATTTTTGCTTTCTGCTCATAGAAAAAAAAAAAATGTTGGTATGACTAACTACCACTTCCAATAAAACTGCGACTGAATTTGATACAACCGGCTTCCACATAACCCCCCCTTTAATGCAGCTGGTTTCAACTATGACCAAATTTCACATGATCATCCAAAACTGTAAGCCCACTTTGATACAACTAATTTCAACCGTAACCAGAACTGACACGGCCGGTTCTAAAAAATGCTCTTCCTTTATTTATCTCCCCCCCCCCCCCCCCCCCCCCCAAATAAGAATACTACTGTATCATAAGATCAAACACTTGCCAACAATAATAAAAGGGGGAAGGATGGGGACGTAGTGGGCTTTGGGCAGCAAGAAACATTCATCATAAACATGCAAACACTGACTGGTCAATTTAAAACAAAACATTCCAAAGAGAAAGATCTGTTCTAAAGAAGTAACACTGGAAACGGGCAATGTAAGTTTTTTTAAAGGTTTCCTACAGTAAAAAAAAAACGTCTCATTTCCACACAATCAATTAAAACATGCTTAACCGTCTTTTTTTGCACACAGATTTCTGGTTTCTTTACAGAACTTCAAATCATTTTTAAAGCTATTCTGTGACTATTTTATGGCCCTGTTGTTCACACATATACCTATTGAAAACCAGTTTGAATCAAAAGTGAAAAAAGCTGACAATATGTTTTTTATCTGCTACAAATCAGATTTCCACTGGTGATATATTACATGAAGATTTGCCTGCATTTGCAATATTTCTTGGTTCTGGGTCACAAGGCATATCAGTATTTTCGTTACATAAATCCCACAATTCCAATAAATCAAAAATCAGTCTTGGTCCCTTTCAATTCAATACAAGAAATAAAAAACGCTATTTCAAATCTACCATTGCTTTCATTCAAAAGTGACAAGAACACAAAACTGCAAAAGCGATTCAGCAGCTACATGACAATGCCTGGTAAATGTACTGAGCAGTACAGTAACCAAACATGACAAAGCCATAAGTGATGCATGCAACAAGGTCAATCATGAACATGGAGGAACCCTTTCCCACATGATATATGTGTGGGTGTGCCAGACAAAACAGGCAGCATCTTACTATCTGGGACACTGAATAAGCTCCCATGCATCTTATACAAGACATCATCTTACTATCTTGTTTATACTGAATAAGCTCTCATGCGTCTCATTTATATCAGGTCCAGACTCTGAGTAGAGACTACAATACAAAATGACATCCAACATGAAATGACGAGGCATGGCTGTAATGTCTTCATCATCAGGAGATTAACACAGGGGAAAGAGAGAGGAAGAAAGCAAGCATGTGGAATAATATAGTGGTGTGAAACAACGCACAAAAAAATCTCAAAAAAACACAAAGGATAAATTAATTTATATACAAAAAAAGTAATTTAGGGTGTGTGAAACACCAAGACTCAATAACAATTCCAAATTAAACAAGTAAAGAACAGATCTAAAGCATGGACAAGAGTAGAAAAGAGACAAAGGAGGGGGGAGGGAGACCATGAGGAAAGGGTGAGAGTTGAAATGGGGGGGCTGAAGGGAGAATGACAGAATGAGAAAGGGAAACAAACAGAGTTAAAGATGCAAAGAAAAAAAAAGTACACAATACACAGATGAATATAACATAGTAGTTAAAAAGCAAAAAGATGATTGATAAGATGAATACGACAGACAGAATGAAACAGGAAAATAATGCAATGCACAGTAAATAAACAAGAAACACTGATAAATCAACACCCACTTCCATTTCACTCAAGTGGCAATTACAATATGAATAACAAGAGGAGAAAAAAGAAAGAAAGAAAGAAAGGCAAAGGATAAAAGGACACAGTATCATTGAAAACAAAATGGGTAAAAATATGTCAAGTAACTAAAGGTAATACAATTCATAAAAGGAATGTACTACATGGCACAACAGAGCCATGTCTAGAAAGAGGAAGAGTTAAAACAAAAAGAGAGAGAGAAAGAAGCTTAAAGAGACCAAGACCGTCTTTGGAAGAGAGTTCAGACAGACAGACAGAGGATTCAACAGTGTGTGTGTGTGTGTGTGTGTGTGTGTGCGTGTGAGTGTGTATGTGTCAGATGGAGAGAGAGAGAGTGTGTGTGCATGTGTGTATGTACGCGCCTGTCTGTGAGTGAACCGCCGAGTGTGTCTGTCTGTCTGTCTGCGTGCATGCACGCGCTCGTTTGAGCATGTGTTGTATGCATAAGTGTGTGTGTGTGTTCCTGTAATGTGCATGTGTGTGTGCATACCATGTGATAGAAAAATTACATCAAAAAAAACCTTAACACCAGCAGGTCAAACAGCCGCCAGCTAAATGGTCACTGGCTTCCTGGTCACCACTGTGGACACACCACCAAGACATGCTGGGTCCTGCCGGTCAGTCAGACTGCCTCTCCCCACTGACCAGGTAAAAAGGTCCACCCATGCAGCAGATGAAACCAAAGTCAAAATAGCACAGGTTGATGTCTGCCCCGGGCTTCCCTTCTCCGTTCAGACCAGCACACTTGAGATGGTCCAGTGTTTCCGCTTTTCTGCACACACACACACACACACTTGGTATTTCTAACTGCTTATGTCTTTGGCCAAAATGCCTGGTAAGTTAGTCACAGAAAAAGAAAAAAGAGAGCAGGACAGAATCTATGCCAGTTTTTTTTTTTTTAACAGATTGGTTTCCAGTTCTTGGGATATTGATACCGTTGACAACTGTTTCAGACCACAAGCTAACAGATCTCACATCAAAGCTTGGTGCTTTACTGCTGCTACCACCTGCTCCGTGAATTTCTATATTCTGGCGATGAAATGTACAAAAGTAATATGTAAAATTCACATAACAAAAAGAAAAAAGTGAATAAAGGCCAGAATACACTTCACATGCATGGTATATATCATCTCTTCATAACACACACACACACACACAAAAAAAAAACCTTAACAGTATGCAGTGGGAATATCTGCACAGACACAGAGGCCAACTCTGACAATCTACTGCTGAGCTGCACAAAACTTCCTGGACCTGTATCCACTGATATGGGGAACATGGACAACTGTGCTGAAAGCAGGGATCTGAGGCTTCTCACCCCCCAACTTCAGAGGTGTAACATCACCACCTTCATAACGGGGATATCATTGACATGGCAACAGAAAATTAGGAGGTCACAAGGGAGGGCAAATGGTACTCTGCTTTTGTGGGGGAGGGGGTGGATGCGGGTGTGGTCCTGAAACTGATCTGGAGCCATCTCACTAATCCTGAAATCTGAACTGTGGCCATTCCATCCATCCTAACTATGTTGACATTCTTCATGAGGTGCCACAAGATTAAAAAAATGTTTCTGGCAACTGTAGAGAGAGAGAGAGAGAGAGAGAGAGAGAGAGAGAGAGAGAGAGAGAGAGAGAGATAGTGTGTGTGTGTGTGTGTGTGTGTGTGTGTGTGTGTGTGTGTGTGTGTGTGAAATAAAAGGAGGGGGAGGGGGAGGGTGCGAAAAGAGTAAGGAAGGGTGGAAAGGGGGGGGGGGGGGTACTGGAGGTTTTCTCCCAAAGACCAATACTAAAGAGTTATAAAATAAAAATAAAGAAAACAAAAATTTCATTTCAAAAACAGATAATCTAGCATTTTTCTAAAATAAATAATCTAGCATTTCTTGCATCAGTCTGTACTCCCATTCCTCTGGGGTTTTTTAACATGTTCATAAATTTTGAAGAAAGATTAAAACAATATAATTTAACATGTTCATAAATTTTGAAGAAGATTAAAGCAGAATGTGATTTAACATATTCATAAGTTTTGAAGAAGATTAAAACAGAATGTACAAAATCAAAAGTATAAAACCTTGACCATTTTCTAAAATGGAAGAAAAAGAAACCCAACTGTAAGAGTACATGTATGCAAAGCAATCAAAGCTGGGCCAAACTGCTCTCTTCATTCATTTTTTTGTTTTGATTTCATTACGTCCTCTTCACTGTTTATACAACACTGATTCTCTATTGCATGGTGTAGATGTTGGAGGGTGAAAGACCAAAAAGCAGTAAAAAGAAAACACATACACTTAATCTTACCATGAATTCCATGCAACATACACTATCCCTCCACACATAATATCACTAATGTCTACAACAGCTATGGAGGAAATACTAATAATTTCTTTCTTTTTTTTTTTTTTTTTTTTAAATGAACAGTTGTCGACCTGCTGGGAAATCCCTCTAAATGAGGGAGGACTTCTGAGAGAGACAGAGAGAGAGAGAAAGAGAGTGTATGTGTGTGCGTGTGCGTGCATGTCTTCAATTTACTCTCCCCATTCTGGACTTCTTCTTTAACACCACCACCAACAAATCACCCAGAAATCAACAAACAAGACAAGTCGAAGTAATGTTTGCACAAATGTTGGTATGCAGAATGTCGTTGCTTTCGAAAACCCAGGGTCAGACACTCCTAAAGTTTCAGTGCTCATAGTGTTTGACGTGATCCACTGACATAGTCTGCTTGAGAATGAGGCAGTGTTCAACCAGTAAAACAAATTTATGCCTTGATCTCACAGACAGACCTGTTGCTCTTTGTTTTGTACTGAAAAATGTGTGACACTTTATCTTTTCCTGACCCCTCCCCCCTCCCCATAAACCAACTGTCTGTTGTTCATCTGGGTTGACAGGAAGATGTATGACCAATTTCAGACTTTTTGTAACTCCCCAATAGAGGTTGTCATCACATCACTATTTTCAAGATTTCACAACTAAAATTGATGAGATCTTGATTCACTTAACGACCATTTCCTTTCCAGAATATTCATTTTAGGTTTAAATTTGCGTCACAAAACAAAATATATGAGAGCACGAACCAAAGAGAAAATAGATCACTTTGTCAAAATATCTAGGCACCAGAAAGTCCATCGACCAAATGTCTTTGAATCGGAGAGTGCACAAGAGCAATCTTGCAATCCCAAGGCAAAGTTTTCATCAAGTTTTCTGCACCTGATTTCCAGTTTAACCCAGAAGACTGAACCCCTGTTGGTCTTATGGCAACAGACCCTTGGGGGCCATGATGGAGGACCAAGTGCATTATTGTTGTCATGGCAACACATCCAAGCGGGGAGAAGAGGGGAATGGATAAAGTGTGTTCTGATGGTTGTCATGACAACAAACCCCAGGGGGCCATGCTGGAAGACAAACTGTATCCTTCCACAGAATCACAAGGAGTAGTTCTGTATTGTAAATGCATGTAACCTGGCACTCACAAAAGTGTACACACACACACACACACACTTTTCACCAGTTTACCAGACACCATGGGGAGCGTCGGCGTCAACATACACCTCCACTGTGATTTTATCATCCTGCACAAAGCCCATCTTCGGATCCATCATTTTCTGCAACATGTACATCACTGATTTCATCATCCTGTACATGTACAACACTGATTTTATCACCCTGTACATGTACATCACTGATTTCATCATCCTGTACATGTACATCACTGATCTATAATCCTGTACATGTACATCACTGATTTCATCATCTTGTACATGTCCATCACTGATTTTATTATCCTGTACATGTACATCACTGATCTATAATCCTGTACATGTACATCACTGATTTTATCATCCTTTACATGCACACACACTGATTTTATCATCCTTTACATGTACATCACTGATCTATAATCCTGTACATGTACATCACTGATTTCATCATCCTGTACATGTACATCACTGATTTTATCATCCTGTACAAAGCCCCTTCCTGGATCCATCATTTCCTGCAACATATGCATCCAGTTTGTTAGTAGTTCTTTTCATATTTATGCATTTTTTTTTTTTTCCCAAGCCATTCATCAGCTTGTTCAACTTTTCTTCACACATGACAAAAGCTACCTGGCAATACATTCATATGTTTCCCAAAAAAAAAAAAAAAAAAAAAAAAAAAAAAAAAAAAAAAAAACCACCTTCTGTGTAGCCAGGTTTGTTGCTGGAAATATCTGACACTCCATTTGAGATAGGCATAGTGAGAGATGATGCAAAGGGAGGTAATGTTGTTTATAGCCCAGCTGACTGCAAAGGGCCCTATCAGAGCTGTCACCATGTTGAGGCCAACTCACAAGTCATTAAAACAAAAAAGAAAAAAAAAAAACCTCATTCACACTACCCTTTAAAATACACCTTAAAAACAAACTGGAAATTTTGTTAAACATCTTTCCTCCATAAAGTCTTGGATCAGATGAAAAATGTTGGTCTCTCTCAGAAATTCAAAGATCACAATGGGTGGGACGCCTCTGAAACCAGTTTTCACGAAATCTGCTGTGAAGTGTTTGAGTCTGATATCATGAAAGTCCTAACATTCTACACTAACATGTTTCATTGTGAGCGCTACACATGACATGGAATACACCACACAGCTAACTCACCTTTTAAAGGATAAGAGTGGGTGATGAAAGCAGGGATCTGAGAATTTTCACCCCATAGTTTAGAGGTGTGACATCATTGTTTTTAAAGCCAGGAATTGCTGGCATTGGAACCTATCTGGAGGCCATAAGGGAGGACAAATAGTACTCTGCTTTTCAGGGGGTGTAACTGTAAAACTGATCTGGAGCCATCCCATTAATCCTGAAATTTGAACTGTGGCCATTCCATCCATCCTACCTATGTTGACATTCTTCATGAGGTGCCACAAGATTAAAAAAAATGTTTCTGGCAACTGTAGAGAGAGAGAGAGAGAGAGAGAGAGAGAGAGAGAGAGATGGATGGATGTGTGTGTGTGTTGCTTAAATAAGTAGTGGAGGAGAGAGAGAGAGAAGGATAATGCTGCTTATAGTCCAGCCCAACCGCAAAGACCATTATCCAGCATGTTACCATGTTGAAGTCAATCTATATATGTAAAAAAAAAAGAAACAAACAAACAAACAAAACAAAAGCACAAAAAACCTCATTCACACAACGTTTTAAAATACACCTAAAAACACATGGGAAATTTCATTTAAAATCTTTCCTCAGTAAAATCTTACATCAGATGAAAAATGCTGATCTCTTTTTTCAGAAACTGGAAGATTACATCAGGTGGGACATCTCTGAAGTTTTCATAGAGTCTGCTGTAAAGCTGTCTCACTTCATGCAAGTCTAAACACTCTAAAAGAGTATGCTTCACTGTGAGTGGTACATGACATGGACCTAGATAGAAGAATGCATCAACTAGGAGAGCCATCATTTAGACAACACAGATCCAGCTGAGAAATAACATCCTCCAAAACGAGACCCAGGATGATGCATTTACACTACCTCATAGCCATTAAAGTCATCCAACAGCAAAAACTCACATCACCTCATAGGGCATTATGGCCATTAAAGTCATCCAACAGCAAACAACTCAAACTACCTCATAGGGCATTATGGCCATTAAAGTCATCCAACATCAAACAACTCACACTACCTCACAGGGCATTACGGCCGTTAAAGTCATCCAACAGCAAACAAAACAACTCAAACTACCTCACACGGCATTACGGCCATTAAAAGTCATCCAACAGCAAACAACTTACATCACCTCATAGGGGACTATGGCCGTTAAAGTCATCCAACATCAAACAACTCACACTACCACATATGGCATCATGGCCGTTAAAGTCATCCAGCAAGAAACAACTCACACTACCTCATAGGGCATTACGGCCTTTAAAGTCATCCAACAGCAAACAACTCACACTACCTCATAGGGCATTACGGCCTTAAAGTCATCCAACAGCAAACAACTCACACTACTCTAGGGCATTACGGCCATTATTAAAGTCATCCAACAGCAAACAACAATAAGAAGTTTTTCAATCAGACTGATAAGGTCTTGATAACCAAGATAGATGTTGGTAAATATAATGAGCAAACAGTCATGATTTTGGGGGAAGGGACAATTGCAGCTAAAGCCTGCAGAGCGACACTAGAGCAACAGGTCTGAGCAGCAAAAATATGTGGATAAGTAGGGCAACACCGCCTGTTAATCTCAACATGGAAAGTTGTGCAGGTTTCGAAAGAAGACTGAAGCCAGAAAGAGTGAACGTCTTTTAGCTTTGATTTTCAATTCCTGTAGAGCTACTACCCAGGGTTAAGGAGTATGGCACAGAAAACCGTAGCTCCTCAGAGTTAAAACCACAGATAGTTCATTGGACTAATGTACTATCCATGGTGCAGAGGACAAACAGGAGAGAAATCAGTTCATCTCCATGTAGTTGTCATCTGAAGGAGCAAATCTGTTTTGAAAAGGGACAAGCTTTTCAGTTCTCCAGACCCATTGGCAGACATACCACTTTGATAGCTTGTGGCAGGGACAGAGTACAGAACGTTAGAAAAAGGGTATTGGTAGAGAGAGAGAGATAATATCTGCTTCTAGCAAAGCCGACCGCAAAGGGCCATATCAGGGCTGTCACCACACTGAAGTCAACTCGCTAATCATAAGAAACAAAAAACTGAAGGTGTTGGTTGGCACTCCCTCTGTTCTGTTTCAGACTGTCATCCAAAGGACATCTATAGCTCCTTGAGGTGCCAGTTCTGTTTTTATATCTGTCTCTGACACGCCTCCCAGTAGGTACTCCAAACCTTCTTGCCATGACTCAGAGGCAGTGGTCCAATGACTCGCATTCAACTGTTATTTTCTCCAAATATTTGTATATCAATCCAAAAATACACCTGACATGATGTTACTTATCTTCACTGTCTAATGTATTTTTGATGGTGAGTGTGTGTAAGCGTGAGTTGGAAGCTGGCGCTGTTTAATGATTAGCTGCAACCCTTGGCCGCCCTGTACGTCTCACTCTCATCACCTCCTTTGGTTTTCTGCACTGTGCTTGTAGGGACAGCTATCAATTCTAAAAATACTCCCAATTAAAATTCCTCCTTAGATTTTATTTACATGCCCCATAGATTTAGTTTGTATGACTTCTACGTTTATTTCCTGACATTTTTTATCAGATCTTTCCTGTTCAACTTAAATATCAAAATTTGATAGGTCACATGACCTAGCACTATTATGCTTTTCAGGCTTAAATTAATGTCAAATAAACAGCAAAAACTAATACAGCTGCAGTAGGAAAACGTACAGAATATTTATGCTTGTTTCCTTTATTAAATGTGATAATGATAGAAAGTATCGGAACAGTGCGTGCTTGGAAAACATTGTTGTCGAACTTACCGGAAGTAATGAAAACTAACTAAGGAAATAACTTGGCAACGGGAGAAGTGGAAAC
Organism: Conus betulinus; assembly: GCA_016801955.1. Classification (NCBI taxonomy): domain Eukaryota; kingdom Metazoa; phylum Mollusca; class Gastropoda; order Neogastropoda; family Conidae; genus Conus; species Conus betulinus. Next base: position 60,360 of record JADBJO010008451.1, read on the forward strand.
GAGCGGAGAGTCAACAAATCTGTACGAGCCGAGGAGGCAACGTTATAAGTACATTTATGTTTAACTTTTCATGGTAGCAGAGCGTAAGTATGGCGCAAAACTTTAAAATACCGTCGAGTCTAGGACTGGACACAGTATATGAGATGTGAAAAAAAACGAACTTGAAGTTTGGAAGCTAGTGACAGACATGAAGCCTGAGAAATAAGCATTAGCGGTTACGTTATCGCTAACGGGACAAGCTCGAGCGAGAGCTTTGGAGATCGACGCTGCAGAACTGAAAACCAGAAATGGTATGAACATTTTAATTACTGCTCTTGATACTCTCTTTCTTCAAGATGAAGTTGATCTAGCATTCTTCATACTTGGATTTTGAGTCATTTAAGAAAGGGCAAAGCAAGTCAATGGCTGATTACACTGTAGAGTATGAAAGAAGATACACGATCTGCAAGAAATACAAGATGGAGTATCCAGATGCAGTATTGGCGTTCAAACTATTGGACAATGCAGGTTTGACAGAAAAAGAAAAACAGTGTTGACTGCAGCATCTGATAGAGAAATTTTTCTTCTATGAAGTCAGCTTTGAAGAGAATTTTTGGAGGTCATTCAGGAGCCAAAGTTGAGGATGAAATCATAGTGAAACAAGAAGAAGCGTTTGTGACAAAGAACAGTACAAGATACAGAGGAAGTAGAGATTTCCAGATCCCATAGTTCGAGTGATCAAAGAACATGGCCAAAGAACAAAGTTCCACGAGGCTCAAACCCACTGGACAGATGTGGAAGGAGAACAAAGTGTGCTGTTTGCCAGTCAGTGTTTCACTGGGCCAAACAATGCCCACACACAAAGAAGAAGTGAGAATGAACAGACACTGACACTGAATATCATGAAGAATGTGAAGAACAATGCAACTTGGCATTATTCACTAAAGAACACAGTACAGAGAATGAGATACTGATGACAGAATCTTATGGCTGTGCAGTTATTGATACAGCATGTACCAAAACTGTCTGTGGCAAGAAATGGTATGAGGAATATGTGAATAGACTAGAAGAAGATCAAAAGAAAAGTCATCAAGAAAAAGGCAAGTACAAAGATTTTCAGGTTTGGAGATGGTGCTCAAGTGCACTCATACATGAATGTGACAATCCCTGCTCAGATTGGCATGACAAAAAGTAACACTGAAACAGAAGTTGTGGATATAGAACTTCCACTCTTGATGAGCAAGGATTCTTTGAAGAAAACAGGAACTATTCTGGATATGTCCAATGACAAAGCCATGATGTTTCAACAATCTGTGGAGCTAAACTACACTTCAACTGGACATTACTGCATTGACATTGTCGGAAACAAAGGAGCAATGCAAAACGATGATGAAATCCTGCTGACCTTGGAAAATCTAGATGAAAAAGAACAAACAAAATCACTTCTGAAACTTCACAAACAGTTTGGGCATGCTTCAGCAGAGAATCTGAAGAAGTTAATGCAGATGCAGGAGTCAAAGACATAGATTTGTTCAAGAAAATGACAAAGTTAGTTGAAGAGTGTGATGTATGTGTGCTCGACACAGAAAAACGCCGCCAAAAACCATCAGTAGGAATGCCTTTGGCAAACGACTACAATCAAGCAGTGGCTGTTGATCTTCATGAGCTTGGCAAAAATGTCTGGTACCTTCACATGATTGACCAGTTTACTAGATTCAGTGCTGCTGCAATAATCAGAAGCAAACAGTCATCAGTCATAGTGCACAACTTCATGAAGTACTGGATTGCAGTGCATGCCCACCAGAATTACTGATAAGTGACAATGGCAGAGAATTCAGCAATGATGAATTCCATGTCATGTGTGAAAACTTCAACACTGAAGTGAAAACTACAGCAGCCTACAGCCTGTGGAGCGATGGTCTGATGGAATGTCACAGCCAAACCCCTTCCAACATTCTGCTGAAAATCATGTCTGACAGGAAAGATCTGGATTGGGAGACAGCACTGTGCTGGGCACTGGCAGCCAAGAACAGCATGGTCAACACCCATGGCTTCAGTCCCTATCAACTGGTGTATGGGAGAAATCCAAACTTTCCATCTGTAGTCAATGACAAATTGCCTGCTCTGGAAGGCACCACCAGAAGCAAGACGGCTGGAGAACATAATGGTATGCATGCGGCCAGAAAGGCATTCACAGAAGCTGAAAGTTCGGAGAGACTGAGAAGAGCTTTGAGAACACAGACACGATCCTCATATGATGTATATCAGATGGGAGACAAGGTCTACCACAAGCGCCCAAATAATGAAGAATAGAAGGGACCAGGAAATGTGATAGGACAAGATGGAAGTGTTTTTTTTTGTGCGTCATCGTGGAATTCTAGTCCGAGTACATCAAACTAGATTTAAGAAAAGTGAAAGAAGAACAAGAGAAAACAAACCCTGAAGCTGAGTTTAACTCACAGTCTTTCACAAGCAACAGTTATGAGGAGAACAAAAGCTCACAGTACACCAAACCTGCTTGTGAAGAGGAAGACGACACAAAGAACAGCTGTACAGAAACATTACCAGACTTTGATACAGAATCAGACACTGAATCAGATGAAATGAATGAAACAAATGAAATAAACACAAAGAACATTGATTTCAAGAAACTCAAAACAGGCCAGATGATTTCATATGAACACAAAGACAATGGAAAGCGCATATCTGCAAAGATAATAAACAAAGCTGGAAAATCAAGTGGGGGAGAAACAAAAACTGGTACAACACTGAGTGCACAGAACCAAAAGAATATAAAGGAGAAAAAATGTCAATGGATTTAACCTAGGTCAACAAACTTGCTGTATCATCTGCAGAGTGTGACTCGGCGTTGTGCTCCGAAGACACTGTCATGATGATAGAAGGAGTTTGCTTTGAGAAAGCCAAACAAGAAGAAATGGAGAGCTGGCAAAGAAATCATGTATATAGTGAAGTGAAGTGGAATACTGGACAAAGATGTGTTTCAACCAGATGGATATGTACAATGAAACAAACTAAACAAGGAATGACTCCAAAGTTAAGACTAGTGGCACAGGGATTCCAAGAAATAGGAAATGACGACATTCAAAAGGATTCCCCACTTGTGCAAGTGAATCACTGCGAGTGATTCTCTCTATTTTCGCCCAAAGAAAATGGAGCCCATGCTCTATGGACATTAAGACAGCCTTTCTGCAAGGAAAAAAAATCGACGACAGAGACATTTTTGTGAGGCCACCGAAAGAAGCTCACAGCAAAGGAAAGTTGTGGCATTTAGAGAAATGTGTGTATGGACTAAATGATGCTTCTCTGCAGTGGTACAAACGGGTCAAAGATGTTATGCAAAAACTTGGAGGCAGGATGTCAAAAGTTGACCCAGCAGTCTTCTATTGGATGACTGGAGATGAGGTGATTGGCATCTTAGCATGCCACGTGGATGACTTCATTTGGGGAGGCACAAAGGTCTTTGAACAGAATGTGATTGAAGAAATCAGAAAAACATTCAGGGTTGGTAAGGAAGAAAACAAGCTTTTCAATCATTGGCATTGGCATGGAGCTGTCCTCTGATGGGCACACAGTGTGTCTACAACAAACCAAGTATGGAGACACTCTGGAACCCATACCCATCGACAAAAGAAGAACAAAACACAAACAGGACAACATGACAGTTGAGGAGAAACAGATATACAGGTCCAAAGTTGGTCAGATTTTGTGGATATCTCGTCAGAGTCGTCCTGATGTAGCATTTGATGCTTGTCAGCTTTCTTCTAATGTGAAAGGTGGGAAAGTGAAACATCTATTGGAAGCAAACAAAGTCATCAAAAAGATCAAATCAGAACATGTTTCGCTGAAATTTCAACACCTGGAATCTGAAACACTGAAACTGATGGTCTACACAGATGCTTCTTTTGGCAACCTGAAGGATGGAGGAACACAAGGCAGCTATATCATCCTCCTAGCCAATGAGAAAGGAGAGGTCATTCCTATTTGCTGGAACTCCAAGAAAATTCACAGAGTGGTACGAAGTACACTAGCTGGTGAGACACTGGCTATGGCAGAAGGACTTGATGTAGCAATATTTGTGGCAACATTGTTCACTGAAATCACCACAGGAAAAGCTTCCACTGACAGTCTACCTCTTGTCTGCCTGACTGACTGTAAGTCACTACATGATGCCTTGAAGTCCACAAAGCAAGTGACACAGAAAAACAGTTGGGGCTAGAAATCAGTGGGATCAAAGACTTGATGGAGAAAGGCATTGTGGAAGAAGCAAAATGGTCTGACACACATCAACAGTTAGCGGACTGTCTTACCAAGAGAGGAGCTTCACCCACACTGCTGCTGAGAACACTGGAAGAAGGAACAATCACTGCATACACTTTTGAATTTTTTATTATGTTTTTATTTTTTATAAAAGACAGAGATGAGTATGATAATGATAGACAGTATTGGAACAGTGCGTGCTTGGAAAACATTGTTGTCGAACTTACCGGAAGTAATGAAACTGTAACTAAGGAAATAACTTGGCAACGGGAGAAACGGACGAAACGAGCGGAGAGTCAACTAATCTGTACGAGCCGAGGAGGCAATGTTATAAGTACACTTATAGTTAACTTTTCAAAATGAATAAGCAGCAATTTTGAAAGGTGGTGGTGGTGGTGTGTGTGTGTGGTATGTGTGTGTGTGTGTGTGTGTGTGTGTGTGTGTGTGTGTGTGTGTGTGTGACTCTGTGAAATGGATCATTTATCATAATAATTTAGTCAATGAATGACAACACTTACTACATTCATTTTTACTTTTTTCTAGGTACTCCAAACTGTAGAATTAGCATATGCTATGATGGCCTTGTTCTGGTCAACGCATTACAGACCAACCAAATAGCAAGGCACTCCAGTGCACTGGAGAAACCACCAAACAGCAAGGCACTCCAGTGTGCTGGAGAAACAACCAAACAGCAAGGCATTCAAGTGTGCTGAAGAAACACCCAAACAGCAAGGCATTCCAGTGTGCTGGAGAAACAACCAAACAGCAAGGCATTCCAGAGTGCTGGGAGTAACAACCAAACAGCAAGGCACTCCAGTGTGCTGGAGAAAACACACTGCATCATCACTGATTAGCTGTTGCAAAGTTCATTTCCAGTTTAGGTAATTAAGCTCACTGTAGCAATGGCCAATTCTACATAAACCTTTTCTCCATAACAAAGAGGCAGTGAGCTCACATTCAACTGTTCTTTTCTCCAAACATACGTAAATCAATCTTAAAAGTAAAAATGCACCTGACAAAATCTATTCTTCATCTTTCGTTTCCATACATTGTCTTTTGTGTCTTTGATGGCGAGTGTGTGTAAGCGTGTGTAGAAAGTTGGCGCTGTTTACCGATTAGCTGCAACCCTCAGCCATCATGCGCGTGTCACACCTATCACCTCCTTTGGTTTTCCTTTATTTATGCAGCTGCTTTTTTTCCTTAATAAAACAATTTTTGTTTGTTTCTATTCCATCCCTCCCTTACCTACCCACTATATAGTCCAACTATGGGGCCAGGGTCAAGAAGTCACTGTCTTGATCCCTGCCAGGTTTTGAAAGTGGTATACAACAAACAGAACCCTGTTCCTGCTGATCATGCCCACTCCAGTGGACTGAGAGCCCAGCACTACAGGGGTTACCTTAACCAGCCTTGGAAATGGCCTGTCTTGACCCAGCCCCTCACAAGGTAGCTGATTAATAGCCCAGCACTACAGGGGTTACCTTAACCAGCCTTGGAAATGGCCTGTCTTGACCCAGCCCCTCACAAGGTAGCTGATTAATAGCCCAGCACTACAGGGGTTACCTTAACCAGCCATAGAAACTGCCTGTCTTGACCCAGCCCCTTGCAGGGTAGCTGACTGATAGCCCAGCACTACAGGGGTCACCTTGGCCAGCCAGGGAAACGGCCTGTCTTGATCCAGCCCCTCACAGGGTAGCTGATTAATAGACCTGGGCCAGTGTGTACCTCCTGTCCTGTGTGTCTATAAGATGTCTGAGCCAAAGAGAGGTGCTGAAACATCTGCCCTCTCAATCACCAGGATCTCATTGCCCTCCATCATCACAGGTCCCACCACATGGCAAATGGGGCGGATCTTAAGAAGACCACAGAGAAAAGAAGAATGAGGAAAAGAATACTTAAAGGGGAGAAGAAGATAGAAAGATCCATTTAGAAAGGCAGAGGACAGAACAGGGGGAAAAAAGCTGGTTACAATTTGTAAGGGCCCTCAGCCTTAACCTGTCTGACATGGCAGACCTCACCAGTGGCATTAAGTCCCACCACGTTGTGCTCAGGTCAGTCAGCAACTTGACAATATAGGCCTAGACCTAGTAGTAAGCATGCATGGATGATACCTGTAGATTTGTAAACACCTGAAAGGCAGGGGTCCACAATACAGGCCTAGAAGCATGGGTGCTACCTGTAGATTTGTAAACACCTGAAAGGCATGGGTCACACAATACAGGCCTAGAAGCATGGGTGACACCTGTGGATTTGTAAACACCCGAAAGGCAGGGGTCCACAATACAGGCCTAGAAGCATGGGTGCTAACAGCGGATTTGTAAACACCTGAAAGGCAGGGGTCCACAATACAGGCCTAGAAGTATGGGTGACACCTGTGGATGTTTTGTAAACACCTGAAAAGGCAGGGGTCCACAATATAAGCCTAGAAGCATGGATGCTACCAGTGGATTGGTAAAACACTGAAAGGCAGGGGGTCCACAATACAGGCCTAGAAGCATGGGTGGCAACTGTGGATTTGTAAACATCTGAAAGGCAGGGGTCCAGGGGCCACCCAGGCCTCATTGGGGTACAGAGGCAGCACCTCTGTTTGGGGGGGTCATGTGGGGAGGGGGGAAGGGGTAACACCCCCCTGAAGGTGAAAGAAAAAAACGCATTTTAGAAGGCAAATGAAAAGCTCTGGTGGAATGTTAAGTGGAAAATTAGGCCTGAATTTAAACCTAAAACTACATCATATATAAATATATAAAACACAACTAAAATGCAATTTCCTGCTGAAATTCAAAGGTCACTGTTTTCTGTAATTTTTTTGTTTCAAATTTAATCTACACACCAAACCTTTATACCCTTTAATCTCCCATACTCTGTAGATTGTATTCTTAAGTGAAGAGGGACTCAAATTGTCTTCTGAAGTCATCACATGAGTTACACTCCTGACTTTGAAATCACTAAAAACTAGAGCTACTACAGAACATATTTTTGGCAGATGACTACATATATACTAGGACGGTGTAAGAAGCCACAAGACAGCAACTCTACAGGTGCCGCCTTGACATTCAATTTTCTATCACTAAACAAGAGGAATGAAGTCTCTGTAAAATTTGCTGTCACTATTTGAAATATTCTGAAGCCTGAAGTCTTCAAACAAACAGAACACAACAGAAAGCCACCCATGGCATGTCTATCTTCTGTAGCCACAGGCCAAATATTACCGTTTGTATCCTTTTCCATCAACCATTCCCATCGCCATCAAATTCGCATGCCTTTTTCCACCTCCTCTAGCCTTGAGACCTCGCCTTTTGTCAAAAACGGCATTGTAACAATTATTGTTGCACTGTCAGCTAACATGTCGAGCACTGACTTGCACATGTGCATATGTTTGTGGTGACAAGTTGACCTGTAGGAAGTTGAGTAATGCATACCTCCAGCACTGAAGAGCGAGAACTAAGCACACTGAAAACTTGGATCGGAATTCAAACGAATAGTGCAACTGCTGTCTGATTTAAACTATTGTTAAAAAATTCATTGCTCCTCAGAATTTAAAAAAGCAGCATCACCAGCACCAGCCATTATCAAAAACCAAATTCCAGCACATAACCAGCACAGTAGTAACCCATGTAGAAGCCTTTTCAAAAACTAGTCTTTTATTCCAGTAATGATGCCTCCATCAGCGGAGCCTAAGGAATCACTGGACCACACAAGCCTACCAACCATGGCAAGGTTGCAACCCCCAGAGAGTACAAGTTTCTTTCAGTTGTTTGTTTTAAAAAAAAAAAAAAAGCAGCAGGGTCTGGACTTTACAGAACTTGCTCAAACTAAACTGATGATGTGAAATACATTGCAGGGGGTAAGAGAGAGAGAAGAATACGGGAACAAAGACAAGAAATAAGAGCCACCAAACAGATGGAAAAAATGAAAGTTAAACTTACATCCCAAAGCAAAAACGTGGGGTACCCCCAATTATCTTCCTTGTGGCAGAACAAATGCTGCAGTTCTGAAAGTAAACATAATGCTTTCAGATTAACAATGTAAATAACTACTATTCAGCATCAAAATTCTGAAAGTAAACCATGCTTTCAGATTAACAATGTCAATAACTACTATTCAGCATCAAAACAGTGACATATCAGTGGAGACATTTATGATTATCTACCAATTTTAGTTTCAGTTCCAGCTTCATCAAATCCCAGCCAACTACACAGTGCCCTTGCAGAACTACTACAAGAGAGAAAACAAGCCCCATCCTGAATTCAAGCAACAAACATACAACAACAATCAACAAAATATTCCTAAAAACTTAATTTGACTAAATAATTTCCATCTATAAAGGGACCTGAATTCATCACCTCAGTTTGAAAAAAAAGTACAAATCAATGAAGTTTTCAAAAGATCAAAGAAAAAAGGGGAATTTTACTATTACAAGTAGTTTTGTCATATACTTACCTGGCCAAACAAATGCCTTATTTCCGTGTAGCATAGAACATCGCCACACATCATGATTCTAATAAAAAAAAAATTAAATTAAGAGCAGGTGCTACCACTATACTACCAAGCCCTCATGAATGATCTCCCCTACCTCACACTGAACCTGATAGAATGAATTGTTTCTGTGTTACAGTGTTTGGACAGGTGAGAAAGAGAAGAGAAAATGTTGCATGTAGCCCAGCCGACTGCAAAGAGCCATTTCAGGGCTGTCACCTTCTGAAAAGACACGGGAAATGTTGTTTAAAATCTTTCTTCTGTAAAATCTTAGATCAGATGTTGATCTCTTTCAGAAATCCAAAGATCACATCAGGTGGGACATCTCTGAACAAGGTGTTTGTGGAGTCTGCAGTAAAGTATTCATGTCTCACATCATTCAAGTCCCAGCATTTACAAGAATATGTTTCAGAAACTTTCACTGTGAGTGGTACTTGACATGGAATGCACCATGGAGCTTCTTCACCTTTTAAAAGATAAGAATAGATATAAAAGGAGAGGCCTGTGTGCAAATGGCACGATACTGTTTCTTCTTTACGGCCACCTCGGGAACATGGTCAACACTTTTTCAGGTCTGGACAGATCTCGACAGATTTGGAACAGTTTGTTATTCATCAGAGAGTTCCATTCCTCTTGCCAGAGGACTTTGAAGTAAGCCTGGGCTTCGGGTTTCAGATCAGTATGAGGGACAGATATTCTACTCAACTCTTTCTTTGTGGCACTCTTGGCAAGTTAATAAACCAACTCATTATCTCGAATGCCCACATGGCTGGGAACCCAAGCAAAAACTATGTTTCATCCATCTGATTACAGAGAGGCGTACAGTTCGCATAATTTCAGAAGTATGAGGGTGCTTCAGGTTACAACTGGCAATGGCCTCCAAAGCAGAAAGGGATGCCAACAAAATGAGCAAATTTTCATGTTTGGATTCAGATATGAAGAACTAGGACCAAGGCTGTCATGTCAGCAGTGTAGATGCAGCTGTCAGAGGGAATGTATTTAGAACATCTGTGAGGAGAACCTGTTGCACAACACATAGCAGAGGCAACCCCCTCCCCAGACTTGGAACCATCAGTATAAATTCTTCTGAAGGATGGAAACTTCAAACACAGTTCAGCTAAAAAGGACTTGTATATCAAGTAGTTTGTGGTATCTTCACAAGGCCAAGTAAAACTGAATCTCCCAAGTGAAGAAAGTCCATGGTGGGTCATCAGGAAACTTGGATAAATCACACACGACTCCCAGGTGTGTATCTGCATTGTTCAAATGGGGAAGAATATGAATTCCAAAGAGTGGAGTGGAACTGGGGTGGTCATCAATTTCTTTTGGAACTTCAGTCAAAAACACAGTCATGATATGCAGGGTCTGGGGATTCGATTCTGAAGAGATTCGAACAGCAGTTCAAGTTCAGTTTCAGCCGAAGGTTCAACAGGGATGGTTCTCCTGTCTCCCCATACAGGCTAAAAACAGGGTTGGTGCAGAACGCACCCAGCATTGAAGCCCTTCATGATGGATAGGATCTAGTGTTTTCAGGTAGGAAGGTCTGGCAGAGCTGTAGACAACCCCCCCCCCCCCCCCCCCCCCGGTTTTCTTACCAGCACCTCAATCCGTGTGTGCCACTATTCTCAGAATGTTCACCGCTTTCTGACATGTAATTTTTAAGTATTGGATGTGACTTTTAAAGGGTTTTTTTTTTTGTTGTTATCAAAAACAACCACCAGAAAGTCAGCTTCTTTCACAGCTAGAATGGTGGATTTGTCCTGACAAATCTCAGAATAGTCAAGGAACTGAAAAAAAAATTGTGAAAATGGATACACTGTGTTTTGGTACTCGAAAAGGTAAACCTGTTTTCCTCGGCCCACTGTCAAGTCTTATCCACACAAAGTTGGGAGTCGACGCTGGCATAAGAGGCTCCAACTTCAAAGACTGCAAAGTCATCAAAAAACAGGACTTGGAGCTCCTATTTACAGAACTGACAATGCTGTTAATTTCAATACTGAACACAGCGGGGGAAAGAATGCTTCCTTGGGGTGTACCCAACTCCACCCATGGATGTCAGACACAGTGGTGCAAATACGGAATTGGAAGTGTTGATCAACCAAAATGTTTAACAAAAAACAGGTGGTAACCAAGTTTATAAAGATCCATCAGAACTCCAGATTTCCAAGTGATATCATAGGCTTCCTCCAGATCAAAAAAAAAAAGATAGCAGCCACCTATTCTTTATTTATAAAGGTGCTGTAGATGATCGTTTCAAGATGAACTATATGGTCAACAGTTTAGTGGTACTTCTGGAACCCATACTGTTCATTGCCCAGAAGGCCATCATTTCCAGCTTCCACATCGGACGGGAGTGGACTTTCTTTCCATTAGCTTGCAGAGACAGCTGGTCGGGGCTATGGGATGATAATTTGAAGGATTGGTAATATCTTTCTTTTCCAGGCTAGGAATGGGAATGATCAGGGCTTTCCACCAGAATGCAGAAAGCACCTGATGGTCCAGATAATGGTTGTAGACTTTTAGAAGGAGACCACTCTCTGGGAGATGTTTCAAAAGCTGATAATGAATATCATCCAGGCCAGGAGCAGAATCATTGCAGGTCTGCAGAGCTGAATTCTGTTCATCATTGAAAATGGTAGGTTGTACACTTCACAGTTATCCAAATAGAGAAGTTGTATGAAAATTTTTCTCTTAGTTGTTCATTAAAAAAAAAACAAACAAAAAAAAAAAAAAAAAACAAAAAAACCCAGCAGATTTACTTAAGGAGGATGAGCACTGTTGAATGGTGGAGGACAACAGATGGGCAACAGCTTGATTGCTAGTCATCAGAACATCAGCAAGTTTCAGCTGGTGAACTGATGGGTTGGTGTTCTTCCCATCTGATTTTCTTTGATGATGTTCCAGACTTTTTTCTTACATATTTCAGATGTCAGGTTAGCACAGAAGCTCTCCAGACTGTTGTTTACCTAATTTAAAGGTATGTCTGGTTTTCCCATGCAATTTTTGCAGAGTTTGCGAGTCGGGAGCTGAAAGGCTTCGTAACATCCTGATGCTGATGCTGAGCCCCTTTGCATTCTCTTGTGATTTGTTGGCAGTCAGAATTGAACCACGGTGTTTTGGGTAGTTGTAGTTTATTGAAAGATATCGGAATACAGGTTTTTGCAGACTTGATCAAAGTGTTAAGAGATTGTGCTGGGTCTTGACTTTGAAGAATGTCAGTTTCCTGGGGTTTCCCTTGAAATGGTTGCAGCAAAAAGATTCCACCTGGCTTTTTTAATAATTACAATGATCTGCAAAAGAGGTGTGTTCAGTTCTCATGGACTTTAACACAACAGGAAAATGGTGACTTCTTTCAGATCACCATAGGCAGACCACTCATAGCCTTGGACCAGCGCGAGGATCAAACATTGTCAAATCTAAACATGAAAGTGTACCTGTGGAAGAATGGAGGTAATTTGGAGACCCATCATTCAGACAACACAAATCCAGCTCTGAAAAGACATCTTCAAGAAACAGACCTCTGGATGAAGAATTCACACTACCCCAATGAGGATTCTGCCCACTGCAATCACCCAACAGCAAAAAAGATCGAAGAAGTTCTCAATCAAGCTGACCAGCTCTAGTCGACTAAGGTAAGGTATGTTGCTTATAGCCCTGCCGACCGCAAAGGGCCATATCAGGGTTGTCACCATGTTAAAATCAACTCAAAAGCCATTAAAAAAAAACAAAAAAAAACTTTCACACATTTCTTTAAACGACATCTTCTAGAAACACATCAGAAACTTCGTTAAAAATCTTTCTTACATAAAATCTTAAATCAGATGAAAAATGTTAATCTCTCTGAAAAACCCAAAGGTCACGTCGAACAGGATTTTCATGGACTCTGCTGTAAAATGTTTGTGTCTCACATTGTGCAAGTCCCAACACTCTAAAAGAATGTGTTTCATTGTGAGTGGCACATGACACGGAATGCACCAAGGAGATTCTTCACTCTTTAAAAGGTAGGAATGGGTAAAATATGAATGGCCGGTGTGCAGCCGGCACAGAACTGTTTCTTCTTTACGACCACCAGACGCAGATGAGAGGATCTCCTTTAGGTTTGGACGGATCTGAAAGAGTTTTTGTTATCCATCTGTGTATTCCAGTCCTCCTGCCAGAGGTCTCTGACATAATCATTAATTTTGGGTTTCAGATCTGAGCAGGGGATATACATGTTGGACAATTTCTCTGTTGTGGCATTCTTGGCCAAATGATCAACCATTTCATTCCCACCCGATGCCAGCATGACAGGAACCAAAGCCAATAACATTGTAACCCTCCACTTTCAACTTGGTAAAAAGTTCAAAGAAGTGTAAAAGTCTGGATGCTGAAGGTCGCGGCCAGCTATGGCCTCCAAAGCTGACAGTGAATCTGACAGAACCAGAAAGTCCCTCTTCTTAGATTGTGAGATTATCCTCAGTGCCAGAACCAGAGCTGTAAGTTCAGCAGAACAGACAGAAGCATCTGAAGGAATATGTTCTAACAGTATTTGAGAAGGAGCACCAGAGCAATAGGCTGCACAGGCCACTCCATCTTCAGATTTGGAATCGTCAGTGAAAATTTTCTGATACGATGGGAATTTTTGACAGATGTCAGCATACAAGGCCTTGTATGCCAGAGAGTGTGTAGATTCTTTGCGAAAAGCTGCAAGATAAAAACGAATCTCTGGTGTGGAAAAGGTCCATGGAGACTCATCTGGGAAACTTGGAAAAATCAGACACAACTCCTAGGTCTAGACCTACATTCCACATGCACCTCTATCACCTCCAAAGTTCCCCCCTCAGGAGTTTTCGGTTAGGCTCCACGACCTTAAGGGTGGGGGGGGGGGGGGGGGGGGGGGGGGGGGGGGGGACAGCTGGTTTCCTGTTCCAACTGTCCCAGGTGCGGGAGGCTGGAAAAATTTTGGGAGGGTCTGTTTCCCAGCCTGCTCAGCAGCAGACTTTTTTGGCTGCTGGAGAGACTGGGTTGTAGCAGGTTTAATGCTTCCGCTGAGGGCACTGGTCTTCTTTGAAGGTATTGCTGATCTTTTTACAGTTTTTTCCTAATCCATACATTGGTTTTTCTTTTGTTTTTCTTCAGCTGCTGAGTGTGACGATGCTGACTAAAGCTGACAACCAAGCCAGTTTCTTGGCTTCATGGAAGGGAACTCTCTTTTCAGTCTTTACTTGCTGGATAGGTTTTCAACTTTCCATTTTGGGGCGTTCTGCAAGGAACAGGGGTGGCTACCACCACACTTGGCACAAATGGGCTGGTCCCCTGGCAAGGCCCTTCATGGACTGCTTTGCAGCAGCACTGACCCCCCCCCCTCAAGCACCTGCAACAAACCTGGTCAAATGTGACCAACTCCCACAAAATGATAGATAAGTCGAATTTTTAACTTATTGAGATATGTATATCAACAGAACGAGGAGAAAAAGACCTTTCCCATGATATATAAAAAATTTCTGTATGTTAAAAAAATGAAAAAGTTATGATCCTTCAAATTTCCCCATTAGCACGGTAGCCATTTTAAGAAAAATGGATTAAAGTTTCCCTACTTTCTCCAACCATTTTTCCTTAGCAACCAAGGTTTAATTTTGCTATAAACTTATGAAAATGTGGGAAACCATCAAAATGATCATTGCAAACATTTTAATAATTGAATTTTATTCCCAGTCAGATATGCATTGGTGTATTAAAGGCTGTTTAGGGTGCTGAAAAATGACAAATCCGATTTCTTTTATTTGATAATTACTTTGGTAATTAATGTTGTCTTAGCAAAGATACAATAATCACAACTGATTGAATTGATATGCATTTTCTAGTTTTCATTTTGCCCTACTTAAAGAACAAAAAGGTGGGTTCTTGGAGGGAAAAAAGGCAACTCTCTTGCACTGTGCATTAACACATACCGGACTCACAATTCATGAGATCCTATGATAAAAACAGCATTTATTCATAATTAACACAACATATCTTATCAGAAACAAATGCTTGTGCATTATTCTTTTCTTCTTCCTTTTCAGTTGCCTGGGTGGGGGCAACCAAATCTCTCTTGTCCTCTTAAACACACACATGCATGTATGCATGCACGCACGCACACACACACACACACACACACACACACACACACACACACACACACACACACAGACACACACACAATATCCCGACGTTCAAATCCAGTGCTCCCTCTCCCTCTCCACAAACATGCACACACACACAGATCTATTATGTTGGTCATCAGCAGCTTGAATGCAATTGATCTGCAAGCAATTACAGGAAAACTGTTCTGCCATTTGTAGATCTTGTACAGGCTGCCCACCGCAGTTCATACCCGACAGATCTGCATCTTCTTCAATTCGTACAACTGGCTCCTCATTTTCTTTTTCATTTTCGATTTCAAGTCCAACAGACTGACACATGCCGGTCGAATCGATGGGGAAATCCCTTCGTCAGCTTCGCTGTCAGTTTCTTCGTTGGAATCGAAATCAAAAGATTCCTTTTCATAGCTATTGCTGATGGCGAAATATTCGTTTATCAGGCCACTAATTCCCTGGCCTTCATAACTGAAAATTTCCTGATTTTGATGAATTTAACAGCGTTGCAATACGTCGATCCATGATGATGATTTTTTGAGTGAAGCGATGACAAAGGCAAAGCACAGCAGATTCCATGGAACCAATGAAAGGCAGTGTCTCTGCTGTTAACAGCTGAGTTACTAAGGCCATTTCGGTATTTGACTGTTGATTGGTTGGAAGGCTTTCTTTTGTGTACAGCTTTGAATACCTCCTAAAGGCTTTCTGATTGGTTTATTTTAGAAAACTGTGCATAGATTCTTAAAACAGACACACAGAGAATGATGTGCGACATGCCAGGGGCTCTGCGAGGGATGTGCACTTGATTATCTGTTGAAAATGAGTAACTTTTCGCAATCAGTGCTGCTTAAAATCGATGACACAGAGTGAAAAAAATTCATTTAATCACATTTCTTGCTTAATTTAGGTAAAATCAGTGAAACATGATATGCTTCAATGGTTTTCCTGTGTGTTGGTGCAAAAATCTCATTTTACCCCAAAATGACCCCCACCACTCTTTGTCGCCCGCAGCGGCGATCAGCCCTGCGCGACTTATCTATCATTTTGTGGGAGGCCGTCACAAATTGTTGACAGCAGAAGCACCTCACTGGAGATGGTATGTAGAG
Source organism: Conus betulinus (assembly GCA_016801955.1). NCBI lineage: Eukaryota > Metazoa > Mollusca > Gastropoda > Neogastropoda > Conidae > Conus > Conus betulinus. The sequence goes on from JADBJO010008451.1 coordinate 76,315, forward strand.
GTCTACTTTCACAACATGATAGCCTACTTTGATGTTCCATAGAAGACTATGCGAACAAAAGGTCAGGAAGAGCATGTCCTTGGGCACTCTCTCAATCCTTTCCAAATGCTTACTCTGTGGGCATCAGTCACCCTTTGAGGCTCCAACTCTCTTTATTTCTGTCTCCAATACTCCTTTGATTTCAGGACATCTTATTACACTTTTTGATGAGATGAGTTGTTTGTGGGGTGTCACTCTGATCTCCCTGTCCACCAGCTTAGTGGTGCTTAAAAGCTGTTCTGCTCAGCCCTTTGTTTTGCATTCCACCAGGAACGATCCATTTCTAAGCCTTTTGATTGACCAAGGGTCACCTGCAAAGGACTAACAGCTGAAATCGGTTTCTCCTGTTTGGTTCTTCTGACCACAAGCCAAGCAGCCCAGAATCCTTGTTTCCGTGTCTGAGTGGCCATTAAGATCCTAGTCCCTGGTCACTGGTGTTTGTACCTTCCTTTTTTGAGGGGGGGAGGGGGGGAGGGGGAATTATTTGTAAAGAACCCTTTTGATGTGTTTGTATTTCATCTCTCCCTTACTTACCCAACATGGAGTCCAACTACGGGGCCAGGGTAAAAAAAAAAAAAGTCAGCGTCTTGACCCCCTTCAGGCTTCGGGAGGGATATACGGCAAACAGAAGCCCACCAACTCTATCCCCCTGATCATGCTCAACTCCCGAGGACAGAAAGCTGAGTACTGCAGGGGTTACCCTGGACAGCCGCAGAACTGTCCATCTTGACCCAGCCCCCACACAGGGGTAGCCAATTGATAGATTTGGGCAAAAGTCTTATCTCCTGTGTAGAATAGGTCCAAGCCAAACACGGAACAGATGAGTTGAGAGCACTTGCCCTCTTGATCGCCAGGATCTCATTCCCCTCCATTACTAGTCGCACCTCAAACCAAATACGGCAGGTCAAAAGAAGACCACAGAGAAACGAAAAAGTGGAAAAGAAGGCTTAAAGGGGAGAAGAAAAGATCCATTAAGAAAGGCAGATGACCATAGGAAAAGGTGGGTTACTATTTTTCAGGGCCCTCACCCTTAACCTGTCTGACATGGGAGACCCTACCAGGGGCATCACCTCCTACAATGTTGTGCTTAGGCCAAACAGCAACCTGGACATACAGACCTAAAGGCAATAATAAAAACTACCCATCCAGCCGAGTATTGATGCCCCCATCAGTAGACCCCAACTGATCACTGAACCACACATTCTCTCTGACCACAGCAAGGTTGCAACCCCGGAGGGGTGAAGAGGTCACAGCTGCAGTGAAATCACAAAAACGTGGGAAGGCTGTAGACATCAACAAAATGCCTGCAGAACTCTTGAAACATGGCAGAGACGCAGTAGTTGATATCCTTATTGTCATATGCAGCATGATCAGGCACACTGGGCAATGGCCCACGCCATGGACTCAGTCACTAATCGTTACCCTTCCCTGAAAAGGAAATCTCCAACACTTCCAAAACTACCACAGTGTAAGCTTGATCAGCCCCACCAGTAAAGTAATGCTCAAAATCATTCTGAACAGACTGCAACCACAAGCGGATACTGTCAATGCTGAAGAACAGGCTGGATTTAGCAAGACGTACCATCATATAGATGTTAAACTTAAGTGTCCTTAGCAAACAACATCTCCAGCACTAGAATTAGTTCTACCACATCTTCATAAACTTCAAGAAGGCATTTGACAAGTGTCATGCGAATGGGAAAAGTGTTATGTGAATGGAGTGTTCAAAGAAAAGAGTGTTAAGAGATTTTGTAATTTTTTTGCAATTGTGCAATGGAACCTACGGGTTTGATGCTTTTTTTTGTATTCATGGAGTGCAAACACAAGTGATGTGGAAGAGTGGGACGCTGAGTGGATTGTGAAGTGTGTTCACCCATGTGAGGAGGAAGGGTGGAAAATTATTGTTACTTCAGAGGAGCTCTGGACACAGACATAGGATGATGTCCAATCGTAACCCTTGTGGGTTTTAATATAGTTAGTTAGGACTAGGATTGTCCTATGCAACCCTGGGTTGGGTGTGCTACATGGTTAGACTGGTTTGTCCGATGCAACCCTGGTTTGGGTGTGCTTAACCTTGGTGGGTGTAAGATGCCTGGCGTAGCAAGTTTCACTCAAGTACAGAGTGTAGATGTAGACTGGAAGTCTACTACGGTTGGCTTGTCGCTTATTCCCTAGAAGGTGAGTACCAGTTGGGGTTGTAAACTGGTTAAAGCAATTACATTAAAGGTGTAATTGTAATGATAACAGAAGTTTGATGATTATAAGATTTGAGGTTATTGCGCTATTTGGGAAAAAGAGAAAGATGAACGTTGAACGCGAAAAGAAAAGAAGAATTGAAAAATAAATAAATAAAATATTGTTGTATAAAGATTTCGTTCTGTACCCCAACTGTAGGTAGGAATAGGTTGGCGGAACAAGACTCATGTGAGTATTCTATTTTGATTTTGGAGTGAATGTAAAAGGAGTTAAAAAGGAGCTATGAATAATAAAAGAGAGAAAGAAAAAATTAAAAAATTCATTTTAGAGGTTAACCCTGGACCTAGGGTTTCGTTACAGAATCCCTCAGCGTCCAGTGGTGTTCCCGACTAAGGTGTACCAGTCTAGTGAGGATCCAGACTGTGGTGGTCCAAAGGTGGTGCAGCCCAGTGCACGAAAGCTCCTCGACAAGTCAAGAAGATGACTTGTCTTTACTGCAATTATTTAATATAATGAACTGATAGTGTAATATGTGTGTGTGTGTGTGTGTTTGATTCTTGATAAAACTTTCAATATTATATTATTGTTTATATGTGTGGAAATATCTTGTGTAGAGAAGAAATAATTGTTGGAAAACGTACTGAAGTGAAAAGAAGATTTAGACCCTTTTCTTTATTATTGAGTAAAGGGAGCGTTTTATAGAAAACTTAATTTTGTGGTGATAGTGCTCCCTTGGGTGAATGGAGTGATTGTGCGTTGCGTACGAAGTAAGCATACTGTGTTTGTGAGTGCAAGTGTGGATGTGCACAAACATGGGTGTGTGACAACAAGGTCCAGCAAGTGGCATTATGAGTCACAATGAAGAAATTTTTACATCAAGCAAAAGTTCAGCAACACCATCTATCAACTGCACTCCAAAGCGCCCAGTACAATGCTCATACAGGGTACCACTGGAAAATGGTTCTGTACCTCAGTTGCAATTCATCAAGGATGCCTTTTATCTCCCTCACTTTTCAACATATTTCTGGAATGCATCACGACTTTGATTTGCAGCTGACACTGATGGGACTTTTTTTTGCAGCTGACACTGATGGCTTGGCAGGCAATGAACAAGAACTTGCCAAGGTTGTTGAACTAGTGGATAAACCATCATCTGGATATGGCATGGAAATCAGCAATGAGAGGACAAAACTGATGACCAGCCCCACCACCACCATCTCTGCTGACATTATAGTCTTTGGTCAAAAGCTAGAATGTGTTCAACAATTCATTTACCTGGGATCCGTAATTCCAAACCATAAATCCTCTCACGGGCAGCTAAGAAAACCACAGCACCGTCCAGATTACAACCTTTATGAAAGGACAAGAACATCTCTCTGAAACACAAGGTTAGGCTCTTGCATGCACTGCTAAACTCCATGTTTCTATAGGCGTGCAAGACATGGACCCTTACAGCAGATCTAGAAAGAAGATCCAAGCCATGGAAATGAGATGCTACCACATGACACTTAACATCAGATACACTGATCACATCACCGATCAACAACTGCATCAAACCATCATACAGCACATAGGACTGTACAGATATCTACTGACATCAGTCAAGAAAAGAAAACTACACTGATAATGCCATATGACAAGATCCACTGGCCTTGCAAAAATGATCCTTCAGGAATCTGCTGAGGGAAGAAGACAGAGGGGAAGACAGAGAAAACCAATGGATTAACAACATTGCTGAATGGACAGGGACAACAATGGGTTAACAACACTGCAGAATGGACAAGGACAACCAATGGGATAACACATTACAGAATAGACAGGGACAACAATGGATTAACAACATTGCAGAATGGACAGAGAAAACCAATGGATTAACAATACTGCAGAATGGACAGGGACCAGTGACTGTGTCACTAACTATGGAGTTCAGGGGGAAGAGAACCAGTGACTGTGTCAGTAACTATGGAGTTCAGGGGGAAGAGAACCAGTGACTGTGCCAGTAACTATAGAGTTCAGGGAGAAGAGAACCAGTGACTGTGTCAGTAACTATGGAGTTCAGAGAGAATCAGTGACTGTGTCAGTAACTATAGTGTTCAGGGAGAAGAACCAGTGACTGTGTCAGTAACTATGGAGTTCAGGGAGAAGAGAACCAGTGACTGTGTCAGTAACTATGGAATTCAGGGAGAAGAGTACCAGTAACTGTGTCAGTAACTATGGAGTTCAGAGAGAATCAGTGACTGTGTCAGTAACTATAGTGTTCAGGGAGAAGAGAACCAGTGACTGTGTCAGTAACTATGAAGTTCTGGGAGAAGAGAGCCAGTGACTGTGTCACTAACTATGGAGTTCAGGGAGAAGAGAACCAGTGACTGTGTCAGTAACTATGGAATTCAGGGAGAAGAGTACCAGTAACTGTGTCAGTAACTATGGAGTTCAGGGAGAAGAGAACCTGTGACTGTGACAGTAACTATGGAATTCAGGGAGAAGAGTACCAGTTACTGTGTCACAAACTATGGCGTTCAGGGAGAAGAGAACCAGTGACTGTGTCAGTAAACTATGGTTCAGGGAGAAGAGAACCTGTGACTGTGACAGTAACTATGGAATTCAGGGAGAAGAGAACCTGTGACTGTGTCACAAACTATGGCGTTCAGGGAGAAGAGAACCTGTGACTGTGACAGTAACTATGGAGAGTTCAGGGAGAAGAGAACCTGTGACTGTGACAGTAACTATGGAATTCAGGGGGAGAAGAGTACCAGTTACTGTGTCACAAACTATGGCGTTCAGGGAGAAGAGAACCTGTGACTGTGTCAGTAACTATGGAGTTCAGGGAGAACCAGTGACTGTGTCAGTAACTATGGGGTTCAGGGAGAAGAGAACCAGTGACTGTGTCAGTAACTATGGGGTTCAGGGAGAAGAGAACCAGTGACTGTGTCAGTAACTGTGGAGTTCAGGGAGAGAAGAACCAGTGACTGTGTCAGTAACTATGGAGTTCAGGGAGAAGAGAACCAGTGACTGTGTCAGTACCTATGGGGTTCAGGGAGAAGAGAACCAGTGACTGTGTCAGTAACTGTGGAGTTCAGGGGAGAAGAGAACCAGTGACTGTGTCAGTAACTGTGGAGTTCAGGGAGAAGAGAACCAGTGACTGTGTCAGTAACTGTGGAGTTCAGGGGAGAGAACCAGTGACTGTGTCAGTAACTATGGAGTTCAGGGAGAAGAGAACCAGTGACTGTGTCAGTAACTATGGAGCAGGAGAGAACCAGTGACTGTGTCAGTAACTATGGAGTTCAGGGAGAAGAGAACCAGTGACTGTGTCAGTAACTATGGAGTTCAGGGAGAAGAGAACAGTAACTATGGAGTTCAGGGAGGAGAAGAGAACAGTAACTATGGAGTTCTGGGAGAAGAGAACCAGTGACTGTGTCAGTAACTATGGAGTTCAGGGAGAAGAGAACCCGTGACTGTGTCAGTAACAGTAACTATGGAGTTCAGGGAGAAGAGAACCAGTGACTGTGTCAGTAACTATGGAGTTCAGGGAGAAGAGAACAGTGACAGTAACTATGGAGTTCAGGGAGAAGAGAACAGTAACTATGGAGTTCTGGGGAGAAGAGAACCAGTGACTGTGTCAGTAACTATGGAGTTCAGGGAGAAGAGAACCAGTGACTGTGTCAGTAACTATGGAGTTCAGGGAGAGAAGAACAGTAACTATGGAGTTCAGGGAGAAGAGAACCAGAGAACAGTAACTATGGAGTTCTGGGAGAAGAGAACCAGTGACTGTGTCAGTAACTATGGACTATGGAGTTCAGGGGGAAGAGAACCAGTGACTGTGTCAGTAACTATGGAGTTCAGGGAGAAGAGAACCAGTGACTGTGTCAGTAACTATGGAGTTCAGGGGAGAACCAGTGACTGTGTCAGTAACTATGGAGTTCAGGGAGAAGAGAACCAGTGACTGTGTCAGTAACTACTATCAGGGAGTTCAGGGAGAAGATGTGACTGTGGTCAGTAACTATGGAGTTCAGGGAGAAGAAAAACCAGTGACTGTGTCAGTAACTATGGAGTTCAGGGAAGAGAACCAGTGACTGTGTCAATAACTATGGAGTTTAGGAGCAGTAAGAAGCAGTGACTGTGTCAGTAACTATGGAGTTCAGGAGAGAAGAAACCAGTGACTGTGTCAGTAACTATGGAGTTCAGAGAGAAGAGAACCAGTGACTGTGTCAGTAACTATGGAGTTCAGGGAGAAGAGAACCAGTGACTGTGTCAGTAACTATGGAGTTCAGGGAGAAGAGAACCAGTGACTGTGTCAGTAACTATGGAGTTTCAGGGAGAACCAGTGACTGTGTCAGTAACTATGGAGTTCAGGGAGAACCAGTGACTGTGTCAGTAACTATGGAGTTCAGACTGTGAACCAGTGACTGACTGTCAGTAACTATGGAGTTCAGGGAGAACCACTGTGTGACTGTGGAAGAGAACCAGTATGGAGTTCAGGGGGAGAAAGAGAACCTGTGACTGTGTCAGTAACTATGGAGTTCAGGGAGAAGAGAACCAGTTACTGTGTCACTAACTATGGGGCTCAGGGAGAAGAGAACCAGTGACTGTGTCAGTAACTATGGAGTTCAGGGAGAAGAGAACCAGTGACTGTGTCAGTAACTATGGAGTTCAGGGAGAAGAGAAGAACAGTTACTGTGTAACTATGGACTAACTACTGGGGCTCAGGGAGAAGAGAACAGTAACTATGGAGTTCAGGGAGAAGAAGAGAACCAGTGACTGTGTCAGTAACTATGGAGTTCAGGGAGAAGAGAACCAGTGACTGTGTGTCAGACTATGGAGTCAGGGTAACTATGGAGTTCAGGAGAAGAGAACCAGTGACTGTGTCACTAACTATGGAGTTCAGGGAGAAGAGAAACCAGTGACTGTGTCAGTAACTATGGAGTTCAGGGAGAAGAGAACCAGTGACTGTGTCAGTAACTATGAGTTCAGGGAGAAGAGAACCAGTGACTGTGTCAGTAACTATGTGTCAGGGGGAGAAGAGAACCAGTGACTGTGTCAGTAACTATGGAGTTCAGGGAGAAGAGAACCAGTGACTGTGTCAGTAACTATGGAGTTCAGGGAGAAGAGAACAGTGACTGTGTCAGTAACTATGGAGTTCAGGGAGAAGAGAACCAGTGACTGTGTCAGTAACTATGGAGTTCAGGAGAAGAGAAGTAACAGTGACTGTGTCAGTAACTATGGAGTTCAGGGAGAGAGAGAACCAGTGACTGTGTCAGTAACTATGGATGGAGTTCAGTAACTATGGAGAAGAAGAACCAGTGACTGTGTCAGTGTCAGTAAACTATGGAGTAACTATGGAGTTCAGAGAACCAGTGACTGTGTCAGTAACTATGGAGTTCAGGAAGAAGTCAACCAGTGACTGTGTCAGTAACTATGGAGTTCAGAGAACCAGTGACTGTGTCAGTAACTATGGAGTTCAGGGAGAAGAGAACCAGTGACTGTGTCAGTCAACTATGGAGTTCAGGGAGAACCAGTGACTGTGTCAGTAACTATGGAGTTCAGGGGGAGAGAACCAGTGAGAGTAACCAGTGACTGTGTCAGTAACTATGGAGTTCAGGGAGAGGAGAGAACCAGTGACTGTGTCAGTAACTATGGAGTTGTCAGTAACTATGGAGAGGGAGAGAACCAGTGACTGTGTCAGTAACTATGGAGTTCAGGGAGAGACAACCAGTGACTGTGTCAGTAACTATGGAGTTCAGGGAGAACCAGTGACTGTGTCAGAGAACCAGTGACTGTGTCAGTAACTATGGAGTTCAGGGAGAGAAAACCAGTGACTGTGTGACTGTGTCAGTAACTATGGACTGTTCAGTAACTATGGAGAGGGGAGAACCAGTGACTGTGTCAGTAACTATGGAGTTCAGGGGAACCAGTGACTGTGTCACTAACTATGGAGTTCAGGGAGAACCAGTGACTGTGTCAGTAACTATGGAGTTCAGGGAGAGACCAGTGACTGTGTCAACTATGGAGTGACTGTGTCAGTAACTATGGAGTTCAGGGAGAGAACCAGTGACTGTGTGTGTCACTAACTATGGAGTTCAGGGAGAACCAGTGACTGTGTCAGTAACTATGGAGTGACCAGTGTGTGTTCAGTAACTATGGAGTTCAGGGGGAGAGAACCAGAGAACCAGTGACTGACTGTCACTAACTATGGAGTTCAGGGAGAACCAGTGACTGTGTCAGTAACTAACTATGGAGTTCAGGGAGAAGAAACCAGTGACTGTGTCAGTAACTATGGAGTTCAGGGGAGAACCAGTGACTGTGTCAGTAACTATGGAGTTCAGGGAGAACCAGTGACTGTGTCAGTAACTATGGAGTTCAGGGAGAAGAAAACCAGTGACTGTGTCAGTAACTATGGAGTTCAGGGAGAAAGAGAACCAGTGACTGTGTCAGTAACTATGGAGTTCAGGGAGAAGAGAACCAGTGACTGTGTCAGTAACTATGGAGTTCAGGGAGAAGAACCAGTGACTGTGTCAGTAACTATGGAGTTCAGGGAGAAGAGAACCAGTGACTGTGTCAATAACGTTTAAAACGGACATAGCAGACTTGGCAAAGGCAAAAGGATGTGACAGTAAAAACTGGTAAACCAGTGTCATGGTAACTGATAAGAGTTAAGTGCTACGAACTCAACAGTCTTATTTCCCACCATTATCATTCAGAAAAAACGGAAGTCAGTCAGTCTGAAGAAGTGGCTGCCAATATTTGTTTACCGTGTGTTCATTATCTGAAGAAATAAAATGCTGTTAATCACAATAAACACCTGGTTTTACAACTCATGGTCTGCTTTCCAAACTGACTATCTTTCAGCCCAGCCTCTGAGAGATCACGACCTCTCCGGGATCACTCTCACTTTATTGAGATTTTCCCCCCTTGCGATTCAGGTTACATTTTCATTTAAGACATGTAACCACAGAATAACATTCCTATGCACTCACTGTAAACACATGCACTCACTACCACAAATCATACAAATCATGATTACATCAACATAATCACAGACAATCTGAACTGCATACAGTGAGTAGCTCATTTTACATCATACGCATGTGTTAGACACAAGTCAGTGTGGCACACAGCTAGAATCTGTCATGATATTGTTAAGTATGTGTTAGACACAAGTTAGTGTGGCACACAACACTAGAATCTCTGATGATATTGTCAAATATAAAGAAAACAAAATGAAAGACAAACAGACCTAAAAAAAAAAAAAAAAAAACAGACAAACTGACCACAATCACACAAAGGAGAGCTTTATAACATGTGGCTTATGACAGATAACAATAAGACTGACTTCCTTAGAACAATTGCTATCCAGAAAAAAGAGGTATATTACCCAGCTCCCTCCCTCATCCATATGTGGTAAGAAAGGTCGTGACAGACTTACAGTGACACAACTTAACGTGAGTCACAAACTAGTCGCAGTGTTACAATTTACAGAGTGTACATGCACTGCATTCACATCACCTGTTTTCTTGTTTCTGTACTCACCACTGTCACTCTCGGAGGCATTTAACACAATCAAATTCTGCTACATCTCCTCTCTCTCAGCCTCCAACATTCTTTTACCCACTTTACATTCACCACAATCAAATTCGGTTTCATCACCTCTCGCTCTCTCTCAGCCCCCAACATTGTTTTACCCACTTTACATTCACCACAGTCAAACTCTGCTTCATCTCCTCTCTCTCTCTCTCAGTCCCCAACATTGTTTTACCCACTTTACATTCACCACAGTCAAACTCTGCTTCATCTCCTCTCACTCTCTCTCAGCCCCCAACATTGTTTTACCCACTTTACATTCCCCACAGTCAAACTCTGCTTCATCTCCTCTCTCTCTCTCTCAGCCCCCAACATTGTTTTACCCACTTTACATTCACCATAGTCAAACTCTGCTTCATCTCCTCTCTCTCTCTCTCAGCCCCCAACATTGTTTTACCCACTTTACATTCACCATAGTCAAACTCTGCTTCATCTCCTCTCTCTCTCTCTCAGCCCCCAACATTGTTTTACCCACTTTACATTCACCATAGTCAAACTCTGCTTCATCTCCTCTCTCTCTCTCTCAGCCCCCAACATTGTTTTACCCACTTTACATTCACCATAGTCAAACTCTGCTTCATCTCCTCTCGCTCTCTCTCAGCCCCCAACATTGTTTTACCCACTTTACATTCCCCACAGTCAAACTCTGCTTCATCTCCTCTCTCTCTCTCTCAGCCCCCAACATTGTTTTACCCACTTTAAAGTTTGCCTCTCTGACTGGATCCTAGCTTTGATATTGCCTTCAGGTCTCTCCTTGATATTGCCTTCAGCTCTCTCCTTGATATTGCCTTCAGCTCTCTCCTTGATATTGCCTTCAGGTCTCTCTTTGATATTGCCTTCAGGTCTCTCTTTAATATTGCCTTCAGGTCTCTCTTTGATATTGCCTTCAAGGTCTCTCCTTTATATTGCCTTCAGGTCTCTCTTTGATATTGCCTTCAGGTCTCTCTTTAATATTGCCTTCAGGTCTCTCTTTGATATTGCCTTCAAGGTCTCTCCTTTATATTGCCTTCAAGGTCTCTCCTTTATATTGCCTTCAGCTCTCTCTCCTTGATATTGCCTTCAGGTCTCTCTTTATCCACGTCCACTGCCCTTGCACACAGCTTAGCTTTGATATTGCCTTCAGGTCTCTCTTTATCTACGTCCATTGTCCTTGGTCCTAGCTTTGATATTGCCTTCAGGTCTCTCTTTATCTACGTCCATTGTCCTTGGTCCTAGCTTTGGTATTGCCTTCAGGTCTCTCTTTATCCTCGTCCATAGCCCTTGGTCCTAGCTTTGATACTGCCTTCAGGTCTCGCTTTATCCATGTCCACTGCTCTTACACAGCTTAGCTTTGATATTGCCTTCAGGTCTCACTTTATCCATGTCCACTGCTCTTGCATACAGTCGCTCAATCATCTCCACTAGCTTGTCCCCTGTAACTTCCAACCTGTGTTTATTCTGACCTCCTGAATATCTTCCTGTCCGGATTCCTCACACACCCACAGCATCTGGTCCCCATCTCCCCATAAGGCACTGACTACACTGTGTGTCTGAGAGGGTAGAGCACTGACTACACTGTGTGTCTGAAAGGGCAGAGCACCGACTACACTGTGTGTCTGAGAGAGGTAGAACACTGACTACACTGTGTGTCTGAGAGGGTAGAGCACCGACTACACTGTGTGTCTGAGAGGGTACAGCACTGACTACACTGTGTGTCTGAGAGGGTACAACACTGACTACACTGTGTGTCTGAGAGGGTACAGCACTGACTACTCTGTGTGTCTGAGAGGGTACAGCACTGACTACAGTGTGTGTCTGAGAGGGTACAGCACTGACTACACTGTGTGTCTGAGAGGGTAGAGCACTGACTACAGTGTGTGTCTGAGAGGGTACAGCACTGACTACACTGTGTGTCTGAGAGGGTAGAGCACTGACTACAGTGTGTGTCTGAGAGGGTACAGCACTGACTACTCTGTGTGTCTGAGAGGGTACAGCACTGACTACACTGTGTGTCTGAGAGGGTACAGCACTGATTACACCTGTGTGTCTGAGATGGTAGAGCACTGACTACATTGTGTGTCTGAGATGGTAGAGCACTGACTACACTGTGTCTGAGAGGGTACAGCACTGACTACACTGTGTCTGAGAGGGTACAGCACTGACTACACTGTGTGTCTGAGAGGGTAGAGCACTGACTACATTGTGTGTCTGAGAGGGTACAGCACTGACTACACTGTGTGTTTGAGAGGGTAGAGCACTGACTACACTGTGTGTCTGAGAGGGTACAGCACTGACTACACTGTGTGTCTGAGAGGGTAGAGCACTGACTACAGTGTGTGTCTGAGAGGGTACAGCACTGACTACTCTGTGTGTCTGAAAGGGTAGAGCACTGACTACATTGTGTGTCTGAGATGGTAGAGCACTGACTACACTGTGTGTCTGAGAGGGTAGAGCACTGCTAGTGGCACCATTCACAGAATCAACTGCCATCTTCTATTCAATGGCATCATCACAAGACACACAAATGTAAGTTCTTTCCCTTCCTATCCTCTGTCAGTTTTCTGCCTGTATTTGAATTCAGCATTTTTGAGAAAAGTGTCATCCTCAAATTATGAGTTACCATGCACAACTGGAATACTGCCATACGCAGTTAGATATGCTCCAAGCTTTCACACATGAACATGAGCAAGTGAGTGTGTGTATGTTACCAATCCACTGATCTTCCACATTTTACATCCTAACATTTCTAAACTAAACAACATCAGTGAAACATAGTTTTGTGAAAACACATACCTTTCAAAATTAAAAAAATGCCCATAATAAAGGCAAGGAAAGGCAGGAAATAAATTTTTAAAATGTCACTTCCCTGCACAGATGATGCACCACTGGAAGTCATCCAAATTCAATATAAAATAATGTTAACTTTGTGTAAACTTGACCCGTTGCAATAATACGTCTTTACCAACTCTTACAGCTTCAGAATAAGTTCATGATAATAAGAACATTATCAATTGCATGTAATGTTCAATGAAATACATCTGCATCTCAAAATGTATGGATTTACTTATTAATTCATGTACGAAAAGAATGCTCAATTCATTTGAATATCTTACATAAACTGAACACAAAAATGTTAAAAAAAAAAAAAAAAAGGCATGGCGTGTCAGGCACAGCATAGTGAGGGTATGATACACACACAAACTATACTCACTTATGCAATGTGGCTTTGCATCAGGAAGGACACTCAAGAGACGGAGTTCTGCTCTGGCATTACAGGACCATGATCTGTACAAAGAGTCAGTAAGCCACGTCAGAGGCTGTAACATGTCAGTATGAAATAAGAAGCAAAATGGAGCGATTCTGCAAGTGTACATTCTCCTAAGAGATTCAGATTTTTTTTTTTTCAATCACCACGAGACACATATCTCCTGGCAGTTTAAAGCGAGGGGACAGAGAACAAAGACACGGGACACATATCTCCTGGCAGTTTAAAGTGAGGGGGCAGAAAACAAAGACATGGGACACATATCTCCTGGCAGTTTAAAGTGAGGGGACAGAAAACAAAGACATGGGACACGTATCTCCTGGCAGTTTAAAGTGAGGGGCCAGAAAACAAAGACATGGGACAAACTGAAATCAGTATCTCAGAGCTTTCATGAAACTTTAGCAAATCAATAACAGCAAGCACCATGAATCTGCTCTGATTATTCTGTTCACCTTTAGGACACTGTCTGCAGAGACTCTGTGTGTGTGTGTGTGTGTGTGTGTGTGTGTGTGTGTGTGTGTGTGTGTGTGTGTGTGTGTGTGTATGTGTGTGTGTGTGTGTGTGTGTGTGTGTGTGTGTGTGTGTGTGTGCATGCACGTGTGTGTATGTGTGTGTGTGTTACTGCGTGTATGTGTGTGTGTGAATGTGTGCGTCTGTATGTGTGAGTGTGTTGTGTGGGTGTGTGTGTGTGTGTGTGTGTGTGTGTGTGTGTGTGTGTGTGTGTGTATGAGTATATGTTTGGTGCGAGTGTGGTGTGGTGTGGTGTGGTGTGGTGTGTCTGTCTGTCTCTGTCTGTATGTTTCTGTGCCTCAGTCTTTGTGTGTGTGTGTGTGTGTGTGTGTGTGTGTGTGTGTGTGTGTGTGTGTGTATCATTCTGCATTTGTTTAATTCATTTCAATTCACAATGTATTACTCTGTGTGTGTATGTGTGTGTGGAGGGAGGGTGCATGTCCATCCGTCTGTCTGTCTGTCTGTGTCAGTGTCTGTGTTGATGGGTGGGTGGTAAGTGGGTGTGTATGTGAATCTTTCCACTGTAAATCTCAGATCCGATGAAAAATGTTAACCTCTTTCAAGAACTCAAAGATCGCGTCAGGCGGAACATCTCTGAACAAGGTTTTCATGGAATCTGCTGTAAAATGTTTGTGTCTCACATCGTGCAAGTCCCAACACTCTAAAAGAATATGTTTCATTGTGAGTGGCACATGACACGGAATGCACCAAGGAGCTTCTTCACTCTCTTAAAAGGTAGGAATGGGTAAAATACGAATGGCCGGTGTGCAGCCGGCACAGAACTGTTTCTTCTTTACGACCACCAGACGAAGATGAGAGGAACTCCTTTAGGTTTGGACGGATCTGAAAGAGTTTGTTATCCGTCTGTGTATTCCAATCCTCCTGCCAGAGGTCTTTTACATAATCGTTAATTTTGGGTTTCAGATCCGAGCAGGGGATAGGTGTGTTTGACAGTTTCTCTCTTGTGGCATTCTTGGCCAAACGATCCACCATTTCGTTCCCTCCGATGCCAACATGACCGGGAACCCAAGCCAGAAGAATGTTGTAACCCTCCGCTGTCAACTTGGTAAAAAGGTCAAAAAAGTGTAAAAGTTCGGGGTGCTGAAGGTTGCGGCCAGATATGGCCTCCAAAGCGACAGCGAATCCGACAAAACCAGAAAGTCCCTCTTTGGAGACTGTGAGATTATTCTTAGTGCCAGAACCAGAGCTGTAAGTTCAGCAGAGTAGGCAGAAGCGTCTGAAGGAATATGTTCTAACAGTATTTGAGAAGGAGCACCAGGGCAGTAGGCTGCACAGGCCACTCCATCTTCAGACTTGGAACCGTCAGTGAAAATTTTCTGATAGGATGGGAGTTTTGAACTCAGCTCAGCATACAACGCCTTGTATGCCAGAGAGCTGGTGGACTCTTTGCGAAAAGCTGCAAGATCAAAACGAATGTCTGGTGTGAAAAAGGTCCACGGAGGCTCATCTGGAAACTTGGAAAAATCAGACACAACTCCTAGGTCTAGACCTGCATTCCGTGCGTGAGGCTGCATACGAAGGCCAAACGACGGAATACAGGTAGGGTTGTTTTCGAATTTGTTTTGGAACTGAGGGTCAAAGACACAGTCATAGGCAGGGTTTTCTGGTTCAGAGAACAGTCTGATATAGTAGTTCAAAGATAGTTTCAACCTGCGGTTTGGAGTGAGGGTTCACCTGCCTCTGCGTACAGGCTGTACACAGGGGTGGTGCGGAATGCTCCAAGACATAGACGAAGCCCTTGATGGTGGATAGGGTCTAAGAGTTTGAGGTAAGACGGTCTTGCAGAGCCATACACAGCACAACCATAGTCCAGTTTGGAACGGACCAGGGCTCTGTAGAGGTGCAGCAAAGTTTTCTTATCAGCGCCCCAGTCAGTGTGTGCTACGACCCGCAGAATATTCAGAGCTTTCTGGCAAGAAGTTTTGAGGTTTTTAATATGGCTGAGAAAGTTCAGTTTTTGATCAAAAATAACCCCCAGAAATTTCGCTTCCTTAACAGCTGGAATGGTGGTCTTATCCAGAAGAATTTCAGGATCAGCAAAAAATTGACGAAAATTGTGAAAATGGATTGACTGGGTTTTTGTACGTGAAAAGGTAAAACCCGTTGTCCTCGGCCCACTGTTGAATCCTGTTGACACAAAGTTGAGTCGCCGCTGTACGCTGGCGTAAGAAGCTCCAACTGCGTACAGCGCGAAGTCGTCAACGAACAAAGAAGACTCAGAGCCCTGGCTTACCGATTTCACAATGTCATTGATCTTAATGCTGAAAAGGGCAGGAGAAAGGATGCTCCCCTGAGGTACACCCAACTCCTGCCCATGGATGTCCGAGAGTGTGGTGCCAACACGCGCCTGGAACTGTCGATCAGCCAGAAAGTTTTCGATAAACATAGGCAGATAGCCACGAAAACCAAGTTTATGCAAATCCATAAGGATCCCTGATTTCCACGTGGTGTCATATGCTTTTTCTAGGTCGAAAAAGATAGCGACCACATGCTGCTTATTGACAAAGGCGTTGCGAATGGTGGTTTCTAGACGGATTAAATGGTCAACTGTCGAGTGGTACTTGCGGAACCCGCACTGTTCACTGGCCAAAAGGCCGTCGGTTTCCAGCTTCCACATCAGACGGGAGTTGACCATCTTTTCCATCAGCTTACACAGGCAGCTGGTCAGAGCTATTGGGCGATAGTTTGATGGGTTGGTAGGGTCCTTTCCAGGTTTGGGGATTGGAATGATCAGGGCTTTCCGCCAGGAGGGCGGGAAGCACCCTGTGGTCCAGATATGGTTATAGACTTTGAGAAGGGTCTGGAGACAGCTTTCTGGAAGGGGTTTGCAAACCTGATAATGCTGTCATCCAGATAGAGACAAAGGGGCAGAGTCATTGCAGGTTTGCAAAGCTGATTTTAGTTCGCTAATCGAGAAAGGCAGATTGTAAGCTTCAGAGTTGTCTGATGTGAAATTGTATGAAGATTTCTCTCTAATTTGCTTGTTTCTTAAAAAGGCTGCAGATTTATTTAAAGATGAGGAGTTCTGCTGGATGGTGGAGGCCAACAGATTGGCAACAGCCTGTTTGTCAGTGATCAAAGCATCGGCAAGTTTCAGGTGATGAATGGAGGGGTTGGTGTTCTTCCCTTTGATTTTTCTGATGATGTTCCAAACTTTTTTCTTTGAAGTTTTAGATGTCAGTCCGGAGCAGAAGTTTCTCCAAGACTGACGTTTACTGATTTTGAAAGTATGTCTCGATTTAGCACGGAGTTTCTGATGGGCTCGGGCGTTAGGACCAGAGGGTCGTTGGTATACCTGACGCTGAGCCCGTTTACGTACTTTTGAGATTTGTTGGCAGTCAAAATTAAACCAGGGTGTCTTTGGCATTTGGGGTTTGTTTGAGGAAGTTGGAATGGAGGCCTTGGCGCATTTTATGAGGATATTGAAACCGTTTCTGCGGGATCCGGACTTTGTAGAACTTCCTCTGTGAGTTCCCCACAGACAGTTCCTGCAAAAAGATCCCAGTTCGCCTTGTTGAAATTTAGATGTTCTGGAACAGTGCGGCTTTCAGTTATTTTGGATTTTAGAACAATTGGAAAATGGTCACTCCCATGCAGATCGTCAAGTGCCGACCACTCATAGTCCAGGACCAGCGAGGGGTCGCACACTGACAGATCCAAACATGAGAGAGCACCAGTAGCAGAGTGGAGGAAGGTTGGAGATCCATCATTAAGACAACACACAGGTCAAGCTCTGAGAAGACGTTTTCCAGAAGGAGACCTCTAGACGAAGTATCAACGCTACCCCAAAGAGGATTGTGCCCATGAAATCGCCCAACAGCAAAAAAGGTCGTGGAAGCTCCTCAATCAGGCTGACCAGTTCTTGTCGACTGATGGATACAGAAGGAGGCAGATATAGACAACAAATAGTGACCGTTTTATGCAGAGAGACTCTGGCAGCTAAAGCTTGGAGGGGAGAACTGAGGTAGACAGGGCTAAACAGAAGAGATTTGTGGATAAGCAACGACACACCACCCGTCACTCCAACTGCAGAAGGCTGTGCTGGTTTAGAAAGAACATTAAAACCCGATAAAGAGAAAGATTTGTCAGAGCGTATCAGAGTCTCTTGAAGAGCTAATTGGAAAGTCTTTGGGGCCTGTTTACCATGTCGTGTCCATCTCCAGGACGTCTTCTGGCCTTGCTGAAGTTGCTGCGGCCCTCTCTCTCTCTCTCTTTCGCTAAGATTGATGGTAGGGGGTGGGGGGTTGGGAAGTGGTGGATGACGCAGGGAAAGGTTGGAGAGGTGGAGGGGAGTGGGAATCTGAGGGGGTGGGGGTTTGAGGGGGGATGCATATTTCATTCGTCAGAGTGCCGCATTCTGACGGATGTCATTTGTCTGGTCTTGGCATTAAAGATGGCGTTCCCCGTCCATTATTTGGATTCCAGGTTAGGGAGAGGTTTATGGTCGGAAACGGCAGTGAAACCTGATGGTTTTAAACATACATCGATCTACTCTGACTGCCAGGAATTGCAATGGGTTCAACAAATCAGCATACGTCATGGAATTGAAATAGTTATATAAGATATCTCTGAACAAAAATTATAGTTTGCCACAAAGCTAACAATAATAAATATTTTTAAGCATATGAAAAGGCCAGTGTAAAGAAATCTGAACAAATGCACATGTGAAATAGGCTTGAATAAACACTTCAATGTTTAGTATTTTATGCAGCAGACAATGTAGATATGCAGAAATGTGACAAGTGTAATGTAGATTTTGAAAAAGTGAACCTGTCACGGTTGGCCTAATTTCAATCTCCGTTGATAAGAATGTATGCCTAATTGTCATTGCATATTCCTACTGCTGAAAAGTAAGCATTCGCGGGTTGATTTAGTATAAAAAAGCTTAACATGCTGCTTACTTTAAAAGGGATGTGCGTGTGAGTGTGTGTGCGCGCACGCGCGCGCGTGTATGTGTGTGTGTGGTGTGTGTGTGTGTGTGTGTGTGTGTGTGTGTGTGTGTGTGTGTGTGTGTGTGTGTGTGGTGTGTGGTGTGTGTGTGTGTGTGTGTGTGTGTGTGTGTGTGTGTGTGTGTGTTTTGTGTGTGTGTGTGTGTGTGGTGTGTGTGGTGTGTGTGTGTGTGTGTGTGTCTGTGTGTCCTGTGTGTGCAAGCTACATACGTGCCTGCCTGCGCCCGCGTGTGTGTGTGTATGTGTATGTGTGCGTGCATACGTACATGTGTGTATGCGTGCGCACGTGTGTGCACGTGTGTATGCGCGCGTGCGCACGTGTGTGTATGTGCTCTTACGTTGATCTGCTGGTTTTAACTCTAACCAGTGTTTCCTATAGTCATTTCATATGTTCCTCACAAAAAGTTCAGGACAGTGGCAGTGTTGTGACAGGAAAGTTCAGGACAGTGGCAGTGTTGGGACAGGAAAGTTCAGGACAGTGGCAGTGTTGTGGGACAGGAAAGGTCAGGACAGTGGCAGTGTCGGGACAGGAAAGTTCAGGACAGTGGCAGTGTTGGGACAGGAAAGGTCAGGACAGTGGCAGTGTTGGGACAGGAAAGTTCAGGACAGTGGCAGTGTTGGGACAGGAAAGATCAGGACAGTGGCAGTGTTGGGACAGGAAAGGTCAGGACAGTGGCAGTGTTGGGACAGGAAAGTTCAGGACAGTGGCAGTGTTGGGACAGGAAAGGTCAGGACAGTGGGCAGTGTTGGGACAGGAAAGTTCAGGACAGTGGCAGTGTTCGTGACAGGAAAGTTCAGGACAGTGGCAGTGTTAGGACAGGAAGTTCAGGACAGTGGCAGTGTTGTGACAGGAAAGTTCAGGACAGTGGCAGTGTTGTGACAGGAAGTCTCGGACAGTCCAGGACAGTGGCAGTTGGCAGTGTTGGGACAGGAAAGTTCAGGACAGTGGCAGTGTTGTGACAGGAAAGTTCAGAAACAGTGGCAGTGTTGACAGGACAGGAAAGTGTCAGGACAGTGGCAGTGTTGGGACAGGAAAGGTCAGGACAGTGGCAGT
>JADBJO010008452.1:0-95898 GCA_016801955.1 Conus betulinus
AGGGGGTAATGCCTAGCGAGAAGTGCCTTGTTCAGATGCATAGTGAACGTAACAACGGGGTCAGAAGGGATCAAGTTCAGCTCAGGGTATAATGCAGTAAAGAGCGGCGGTGAGGAGGAGAAAAGGAGTTCCGATCTAAGGCGATATTGCCAGTTGGGTTTCTAATGGGAGAGTTTACGAGCGAACCTGATAATAGGCCCAACATATCGAATGATCCTTTTTTTCTGTGACAGGGACATATAAATGGTTCACTGTATAAAGGATACTCAAGTGAGCGAATATGCATTCTCGACAACTATCCAAGGTCGCAGCAGTAGAAATGATGGTCTAGAAGCAAATCGGTGCGGGAAAAACGCAAGTGTCGGTATGGCGGGGTGGTACGTAGGAGCATGTGGCGTGCGAAGCACCTCCTCCAGTACGGACTAGCTCATTTCCGCCTGCCTCCGGGAAACAGATTGGGCAAGAACTGCGTGGATAGGAATGCTAAGTGCAGCAAGGGAAGCCCAGGTAACAGACAAATTAAGCGATTATCGCCGCCGGTAGATGGGTGGGGGAAGGCGCCGCCGATATGTGCAGGGCGGCGCGAAAATATAGAGAAAAGAAGATGAGGACGACGGGGCAGAAGGCGAGGGTGGAAAGGGTAATTGACAGAAGTCATCGAAAGCTTTCGCCTCTCCCCTCCCGTCTCCAGCGCCCCCCCGTTGTGAGGGGACATGGGCAGAACAGAAGGTCGAGTGGGGCAAAATTACTGTTAAAAGGAAATGGAAGTGGAACCAGTCGGCGCCAGTTGGTTAGTAACATAATTCTAACTGGAACAACCACAAATCCAATCAAATCGCTTCACGGAGGTCGTTGCTAGTTTACCTTTCAATGCTGGGTGAAAGGCGTCAAAATGGAAAAGTTTTGTAAATATTGTTAGTGGGGCGGAATCTTCAGTCATTTTGAGAGAATTTCGTTGCAACCGTATGACTTGTTTGCTTGTTATTAGGCCAAGAAAAACTAAAGTGATACTACTCGCATCCTCCAGGGTTTGTTCCGGGTTCCTCCCGAGGTTTTTGCTGTACGCCGTCTGTAAAGCATGGAAGAACCTGTGCTGTCAGGAAACCAAATTTTGATGATCGTGAAGTCTGTGCTCGAGAATTGACCTGTTTGGAAGAAAATACGGAACACTATTCTACGCTTCCCAAACTGCGCCTTGATCAATGGCAACACCATTCCTTGTATTGCAACATTGCCTCTGAACGTGACGCTGACCTTCACTGAAGCGCCACATGTGCATGGCTAGTGACAACAGGCCTGTTTCGACTCTGAGAATTTCCGTCGATAAAACTTACCGATGTTTGCAAACCGAATAGCCCTCCAGAGTGTTCTAGCGTAGGTTTTTTATTTCTAATGTATGTCGTGTACGCTCGTGTGCAAACAGGTTGAAGGCTAAGACACTCAAAAATTTATTTTCTCATATTCTTTTAATAAAACTTTAACCATATCGGTCAAGAGTTCATAATGAAAAAACGATGACTACTAAGGGATGATATGATGATATGATGATAAGAACGATGACGGTTCATGGTGATGCTATGGGTACTGTGTCTGTCTTGTCTGTCTGCCTCTCTCCTCTCTCTCTCGCTCCTCTCTCGCCCTCGGCTCTCTCTCTTCCTCTCTCTCTCTCTCATCTCTCTCTGAAGATGACAGCCATAGTGCTGACTGAAATGCTGAACGAAAAAGGGGAGCAATCATCAACATATCCTTCTATGGGCGGATTGTATCCCTTGCCTTTTCTTCACCGTCTACTCTGCTAGCAAGGTAGGGCAAACGAACCATGAGGGAAACAAAGGACTTGTACTTTAAAACAAAGGGGAAATGCACAATTGCCATTAGTAAACGAACAGCATTAACTCTGTTGTGAAGATTAAACAAAACGATATCTATCTGTTATCAAAGTGAAACAAATGACATATACTCGGTTAACAAGGTTAAAAAGGGGATACGTGTTCTGTTATCCCCCCCCCCACATGTAAAAATGGACATCCACCCACTTCATAAAGGTAAACAAGGGGCCGCATCCTACTCTGTTTACTGAGGCACACGAGCGGCGATACTCTTCTGATACGGGGTTGACAAAACATGTTTGTAGGGAAAACAAAACGACAAGATCATTCTGTTACAAAACAAAGACAAATGCTAATTTCCCTGCTACCAAGATAAACAGAAGACAACATGAGCACTGTTACCAATAAACAAATGATCACCGTATACTCTGCTACCGGGGTAAGTAAACAACATGTGACCAGCTACCCAAGATGAACAAACGACAACATGTACTCTGGCTTCAGATAAACAAACGACAAAGGAATCTACCAAGATACACAAATGATAACGTACACTCTGCTACAGAAATAACGAACGTTAACATCTACTGTGCTACCAATTTACACAGACGACACGTGCAGTCTGTACCAATGTAAACAACAACATGGACCTTTCTGCCGAGTTAAAAGACGTCAGTCTGATACCAAGATAAACAAACAACACCACGTTACTCTGCAACAAAGATATGGCAAATGATAATGTGTACTCTGCCTGCCAAAATAAACAGATGAATAATGTGTACTCTTCCACCAAGATAAACAAGCGTCAACATGCACGCTGTTACCAAGATAAACACACGCGACAATGTGTAGTCTGCTATCAAGATAAAATGAAACTGAAGTCCAAATGAATAACTGCAACGTATTTGCTTAAACAAAATTAGTAAATGATACACGTGTACACAGCTACAAAAATATCAAATGGCAAATGTATACTCTGCCCCAGGACAGATAAACGATGACGTGCATTTGTTTCGCTTCCTGTCACAGTCGCCACAGAGATAACACGAGGGAAGTTTGTAACCTGTACATGAATGCTGGGAGCAGAACTAGTATGATACTGATAGTGTGTACATGTTGGTGGTTGGTGGTTGGGGGTGCTGCTGCTGCTGCTGTTATTGTTAGTGTTATTGTTGCTGCTGCTGGTATTTTGGGCAATTGAAATTTATTAGAAGACATCGGAATACAGAGTTTTTGCAGACTTAATCAAAAACATCGGAATACAAGTTTTTGCAGACTTAATCAAAGTGTGAGAGATTCTGCTGGGTCTTGAGTTTAAAGAATGTCAGTTTTCATGGAGCTCCTTTGAACTATTTGCAGCAAAAAAGATATCCAGTTGGTCTTTGTATGATTTGAAAGGACAGACCACTCAAAGTCCAGACAAAGCAAGGGGTCACACTGACTGACTGAACCAGTTTTATTGTCAGATTAGCCCATGGTTGTACACCAACCGATCCATACAGGAAAGCGCTCCATTAGAACGGTGCCATAAACATAGGAGAGCCGTCATTCAGACAACACAGATCAAGCTGAGAAAAATAATCCTCCAGAAGGAGACCTCGGGATGGGGACGGTCCACACTACCCCCAAAGGGATTATGGTCATTTAAGTCGTCCACACACCCCAGAGTGGGATTATGGTCTCATTACCCCAAGGGATTATGGTCATTAAAGTCCGTCCACACTACCCCAGAGGGGATTATGGTCCATTACCTACCCAAAGGGGATTGTGGTCATTAAAGTCGTCCACACTACCCCAAGGGGGTTGTCGTCATTAAAGTCGTCCACACTACCCCAAGTGGGATTATGGTCCATTACACA
Organism: Conus betulinus; assembly: GCA_016801955.1. Taxonomy (NCBI): domain Eukaryota; kingdom Metazoa; phylum Mollusca; class Gastropoda; order Neogastropoda; family Conidae; genus Conus; species Conus betulinus. The sequence continues at coordinate 3,689 of JADBJO010008452.1, forward strand.
CTAACCCCAGAGGGGATTATGGTCATTACCCCTACCCGCAAAGGGGATTATGGTCATTAAGTCGTCCACATTACCCCAAAGGGGCTTTATGGTCATTAAGTCGTCCACACTACCGAAGAGGGGATTATGGTCATTAAAGCCGTCCAACAGCATACAAGGGTGAGGAAGTTCTTCAATCAGACTGACAAGGTCCTGATGACTAACCAAGACAGAAGGTGGAAGATATAATAAGCAAACTCTAACGGTTTTATGAAGAGTGACTCTTGCTGGCTACAGCCTGAAGAGGGGTTATAACAACAACAGGGTTAAACAGCAAAGATTTTATAATGATTAGGCAAAATGCCACCCATTAATCCCAACGTGAAGGCTGTGCAGCTTTTGAAGAATGTTGAAGTCAGAAAGAAGTGAAGGTCTTCACTGATGCCTGCACCAAATTCGAGCTCACTATCAGCCTGAAAAAGTACACAACATCATGGGCCAAGACATCAGGAGCATTCCTCGCATCTCCATCGGCGATCAGAACCTCGGCATGGTCGACGACTTCACTACTGGTGCTCCACCATCTCCAGCAACCTCTCTCTTGATGCCGAGCTGAACGTAGGGATCGGCAAGGCAGCAACGGCGATGGCCAGTCTAGCAAGAGAGTCTAGGACAACACGATGCTAATGGCAAACACCAAGATGAAAATGTACCAACCAGCGTGCTGAGCACTCTTCTCTACGGAAGCCAGCATTGGACCCTGTACCTCGACAAGAATGCAGACTGAACGCCTTCCACCTGCACGCCTCAGAACTCTTCCTGGGCATCATTTCGCATGACCGCATCACCAACAAAGACGTTCTGGCCCAGGCAGGAACGCCTAGCTTGTTCGCCATGCTGACACAGAGACGCCTGCGCTGGCTTGGCCACGTCAACTGTACGGGACGACGGTCTCGCTCCCAAAGAACATGCTGTACCGCGAGCTGGCTATAGCTCCAGACCCACAGTACGGCCCGCCCTACGCTGCAAGGATATGTGCAAGCGCGACCTGAGAGTAGGCATCCTCGACCCGGCAGATCTGGAGACAGCAGCGTCAGACCCGGTCAGCTGGCGGTCCACCATCAAGGCCGGTATCAAGCAAGCCGAGCAGGAGAGAGGCCCCATTTGGGAAGAACGGAGGTGCCGCAGAAACGGCGAAGAATTGCGTAGGCACCAATAGACCTGATGATCAAGACTTCACCTGTAGCAACTGTAACAGAGTCTGCCACTCGAGGATTTGGATCTTCAGCCACAGCAGGGCTTGCAACTCCCAACTGACTAATCCACGGCGCAGTACCAAGGGACGGAAGGATGCCAATAAAACTTCATGAACCGTGCTGAAATAAATACTAAGGCATCAAATTCTCCACTCTACGGTCGAGAACAAGTTGAAACAACACTGGAGCATGGATAGTAAGAAAACAGGTTTTGTTTTTGTCATCAAGACACAGACTACGGAATCCATGTCTCTAGAAAAAAACGTCCAATGTGCCGGCAAAACAGTTAACCTGATAACGGTTCATATCATCACAAACACACAGAAAGAAACATACACAGGCATGTTAGCTTAACGTTGCAAGTAACGGTAATACAAGAGGATAAATCAATGTTTGTAGCAGTACAAATGCCAAGGGCAATATGAGACTGACCCACTCTACAGCACGTTTAAAGAGGATTTAGATTTCAGGAAGTAAAATCAGCCACAACCAGTCGATGGATGTGGGGTCGTACAGGTCTAAATGGTTTAGAAGCTAGACTGTTTTCTGGTGCAGGCCAGTCCCCAGCAAGGTCCGTGGCAATAGGAGAGGATGTCACGGCTCCGTTTGTGATGCCAGCACGAAGCGATAATTGTCTTCAGACAATGAACGTCAGAAAAACCTTGTGTTCAGAACCCAAGTTGAATAACAATGAGAACATTCAGTTTTTCACAACTGTTCCTGAATTCGTGAATTAGATCTATATTGGAATCTAGAGAAATATAAAACACAACAAACGAGAGACGAAGAGGAATGGATTTTATTTATTCAGGAAGGACTGCATGGACCTACGAGTACGTTGGACGGCTCAGGTTTTCGCAATCAATGTCGACTATGTTTTGATTCAAATTCATTAGCTATTTATCAGATTTGAAGTGTGTACCACTCTCAAAGAGTAGCATGTTGATATAAGCGGTAGTAGCAAAGACTATGTGGACTTCAATGTATGACCTTGCACATACCTCGTATGGACACATACGCCTTTTATAAACACCCATCTTAAAACAGTACTATCGGGTGGGTATTTGGCATTGACGGGTTGTATATACAGATCGACGATGTCCGGGTTTGTGGTGTATCAGTTCCTGACCGTCTGTCTTCCTGTCTTTCTGTCTGTATTGTTCCGCCTTTGCAATCTGTCTGTCGTGCTGTAATGTTCTCGCTTTCTGCCACTCTGTGGTCGTTTGCACAAGGTGCGCGCAGGAAGTGCACGGAGCTAGCTGTTCCTTGAGTCTTGACGTGATCATGCACTCACGCTTGGAGACTTGCATGCATACTAAATGCGTGCACTGGGTTCTTCTGTTTGAGGTTTATATGCATATTATGTTGACATTTTAACACCAGATTATTAGGTTTTCTGTTCGGCAGAGGCAAACCGCCCACAAAAATGGAGAAAATGAATGGGTTCTCGTGAATAGATAACTAGTCAATAAAGTTAAGCACAGGCCTTTGCACACAGGGGGTTGATTCATCCCTTCAAAAACATGATTGTGTTTTTTTTTTGTTATGCGGCAACCAATGATGGAATCCTCACACAGCAGTGTGGTATCCCAGCTGTGTCAACTGGTAGTGCGCACGGGGTCTTGGTGACCTCGTTACCGCGCGCAGGGATAAAAAGTGCAAAGTTGCGTTAACTGTGCCTGTTTTGCATCAAGCTTGCTGGCGACACAAGATGTTGTAAAATGAAAAAAGAAAATTCTTTTGTTCCGTGCAAGAGCAGTCTCTCAAGTGAGGTTTTATGCCCCTTCTTTTGGCTGTTTAAGCGCGGGGGTTGGTTACTGTCAGCCCTTTTCTCACCATGCCACCACGAAGAAAACTTAGCACCTTTGACAAAACCAGGGCGATTGCGTGGATACAAGATGGCATTGCAAAGGCTGAAGTGGCACGACGACTTTGGTGTGCATCATTCAGTTATTGTTAGACTGAATCAGCGTTTTAGGGCGACCAACAGCGTTGAAGAGAGGCCACGGTCAGGTCGGCCTAGGCAGACTACTCCCAGAGAAGATCGTTTCATTGAGAGGCAGGCCCTATTGCAGCGGGATACCACTTCCACCAGCATCCAAAGGCAGCTTCGTATGGCAAATAACACCCATCCTCAGCCGTCAAGCCATACGAAACCGTCTTCACACTTCGGGCCTCAGATCACGTCGCCCAGCTGTTCGACCACGACTGCTAGCAGCCCATAGGCTGGCTCGCCGAGCTTTCTGCCATCGTCATGTGAGATGGAACCAACAACAGTGGTCCCAGGTCCTCTTTTCAGATGAGTCGCGGTTTAGTCTTGAACACAATGACGGCCGAACTAGAGTTTGGAGGCGTGTTCGTGAACGTTACATTGATGCAGCTGTTCACCAGACCAGGGCCTTTGGGGGAGGATCTGTTATGGTATGGGGTGCCTTCAGCCTCCACCACAAGACACCACTCTACCATATTGATGGGAACCTCACAGGCATCCACTATCGGGATGAAATCCTGGCGCCTTTCGTTTGTTCCGACCATGCAACGGATAGGACCCATGGCAGTCTTCCAAGACGACAATGCTCGGCCACATAGGGCCCGGGTGGCCGAAACTTCATTGTGCAGGCCGGCATCAACAGGATGATCTTTCCGGCGTATAGTCCCGACCTCAATCCCATCGAGCATATGTGGGATGAGTTGGGGAGGACGTGTGAAGGAGAGCCATCCACCTCCCAGAGACCGCCAGGATCTCTTCCAAATGCTGCAACTGGAATGGCAGAGAATCCCTCAGAGGGTCATCAGAACACTGGTCAACTCGACGCGAGGAGTCTCGCTGCGTGGAATGTCTCGCCAATGGCGGTGGCCACACCCACTATTGAAATGATTTTGTGAACTGACACAGATTTTGCGAACTTTGATTTCGACCCATCCTCTGTTTAATTGTCTGTAAATCAAACAACCGTTCATTCGATCCCAATGAAATTCAATGTACGTTGGAACAAGATAATGATTTAAATCTGTTCCCAATTTCAAAATCGTGGCTTTTATATTTTGGAAATTATGCGGGTACATGTACACTGTGCTTAACTTTATGTGACTAGTATACAAAAATGGAATAAAGCACCAAACTGCAGATAGTAGATGATAGGGCCTCGAGGCATTGCCACAAATGAAAACTGGAATCTAAACATCTTCATCGGAAAACTGTCTTCATGATTGCAGAAGTCTGCATGCAAATGTTATCGGTATGTTGTACAGTGGCACCCTGATCAGAAGAGAAAACTCTATAATTAGTTAATTATTTGATCAACCGACTCATATTGGTAAGCAGCCAGTTTTCAGTGCTGTTTGATAGTAGGCTATGAATTCTGTTTGGAAGGTAACTTATGAAACCTGCCTTTGAAGCAGTTTGGAAGTATGTGGGAGCCTGTGAATCTTTTTAGTGGGTAGCTCACCTGTGACATCTGTTTGTAAATAGCCTTTGACATCTGTTTAGCAGGCAGCCTTTGACATCTGTTTAATAGCCTATAACATCTGTTTAGTAGGCAGCCTATGACATCTTTTAGTAGGCATGTGGGTAAGACCTGGTTAGTAGGCAGCTCATGAATTGTTTTGTAGGTAACCCATTTAGTCAGCTTGGTAGGTGACTGATGAATATGCTTGTCAGGCAGCCTGTGAACATGTATGGCGGGTAACCTAAGAATTAAAAAGAAGAGTAACCTATTAATATGTATAGCGGATAACCTAAGAATTCAAAAGGAGAGTCGTCTATTCAGTCTGCACATTTTTGTAATACGCTCCTACCCTTTATTTTGTTTTATTTTTTACTGATGAAAGTAAGGAGGGGAGTTATTGTGATTTTGTTGCAGGCCTTCAATTGCTTTTTCTCACGAGCCCTGAACATGGATATTCCTCCCAAGGGGTGACTATCCAGGTAGGGTGTGCCGTGGTCAGAATGATGTTATTTGTTTCTTTATTCTTCTATCTCTTGAACACGTCATGCACCTGTCTGAATGTCTGTCTGTCTGACTGGGCTTCTCTGTCTGAATGAATGTCTGTCTGTCTGGGCTTCTCTGTCTGAATGAATGTCTGTCTGTCTGGGCTTCTCTGTCTGAACGAATGTCTGTCTGTCTGGGCTTCTCTGTCTGAATGAATGTCTGTCTGTCTGGGCTTCTCTGTCTGAATGATTGTCTGTCTGTCTGGGCTTCTCTGTCTGAATGAATGTCTGTCTGTCTGGGCTTCTCTGTCTGAACGAATGTCTGTCTGTCTGACTGTACTTATCTGTCTGAATGTCTGTCTGTCTGTCTGACTGTGCTTATCTGTCTGAATGTGTGCCTGACTTGGTTTATCTGTCTGAAATGTCCGTCTGTCTGACTGGGCTTATCTGTCAGAATGTCTGTCTGACTGACTGGGCTTATCTGTCAGAATGTCTGTCTGACTGGGCTTGTCTGTCTGACTGGGCTTATCTGTCATGAATGTCTGTCTGACTGGGCTTATCTGTGTCAGAATGTCTGTCTGACTGGGCTTATCTGTCAGAATGTCTGTCTGACTGGGCTTATCTGTCTGTCTGTCTGACTGGGCTTATCTGTCAGAATGTCTGACTGGGCTTATCTGTCAGAATGTCTGTCTGACTGGGCTTCTGTCTGTCTGTCTGACTGGGCTTATCTGTCTGTCTGTCTGTCTGACTGGGCTTATCTGTCAGAATGTCTGTCTGACTGACTGGGCTTATCTGTCAGAATGTCTGTCTGACTGGGCTTATCTGTCTGAATGTCTGTCTGACTGGGCTTATCTGTCTGTCTGACTGGGCTTATCTGTCTGTCTGTCTGTCTGACTGGGCTTATCTGTCAGAATGTCTGTCTGACTGGGCTTATCTGTCAGAATGTCTGTCTGACTGGGCTTATCTGTCTGTCTGTCTGACTGGGCTTATCTGTCTGAATGTCTGTCTGACTGGGCTTATCTGTCAGAATGTCTGTCTGACTGGGCTTATCTGTCAGAATGTCTTTCTGACTGGGCTTATCTGTCTGAATGTCTGTCTGACTGGGCTTATCTGTCTGTCTGTCTGTCTGTCTGACTGGGCTTATCTGTCTGTCTGTCTGTCTGACTGGGCTTATCTGTCAGAATGCCTGTCTGTCTGACTGGGCTTATCTGTCTGTCTGTCTGACTGGGCTTATCTGTCTGTCTGTCTGTCTGACTGGGCTTATCTGTCAGAATGTCTGTCTGACTGGGCTTATCTGTCTGTCTGTCTGACTGGGCTTATCTGTCTGACTGGGCTTATCTGTCTGTCTGTCTGTCTGACTGGGCTTATCTGTCAGAATGTCTGTCTGACTGGGCTTATCTGTCAGAATGTCTGTCTGACTGGGCTTATCTGTCTGAATGTCTGTCTGACTGGGCTTATCTGTCTGTCTGTCTGTCTGACTGGGCTTATCTGTCTGTCTGTCTGTCTGACTGGGGCTTATCTGTCAGAATGTCTGTCTGACTGGGCTTATCTGTCAGAATGTCTGTCTGACTGGGCTTGTCTGTCTGACTGGGCTTATCTGTCAGAATGTCTGTCTGACTGGGCTTATCTGTCAGAATGTCTGTCTGACTGGGCTTGTCTGTCTGTCTGACTGGGCTTATCTGTCAGAATGTCTGTCTGACTGGGCCTATCTGTCAGAATGTCTGTCCTGACTGGGGGCTATGTCTGTCTGTCTGTCTGACTGGGTTTATCTGTCTGACTGTCTGTCTGTCTGTCTGACTGGGCTTATCTGACTAAATGTCCGATTGTTTCTGAGGCACACTATTTCTTTCCGTGGAGGATTCCCAGGGAAAACGAATTTTACCTTGGCGCACACTGGCCTTGAGATTATCTCCCTTAAAGTGTTCGGAACAAAAAAAAAAAAAAAGTGATTATGATGGTGATGATGATGATGATATACTGTACAGAAGAATGAAATAGTAATGAACAGTACTGCAGATGATAATGACAACAACAACAAATAGTGATGCTAGTAATGATGATTATTATAATGATAGTAATAATATAACGAATAATAATAATGACAACAACAACAATAGTAATAATGATAATGATGATAAAAATAATTCTTATCATGTTGTTGTGTTGTTGTTGTTGTTGTCATCATCATCATCATTCATTAATGATGATGATGATGATGATGATGATGATCGCAATAGTAATGATAATGATGATTATGCCAGCAAAAAGGGTTGCCATCTTCTACCTGATATTCTAGAATGAAAGTCCCACATTTCGGATCAGACACTCATCAGCAAAAGGTGATTTTAGGGTTCACCTTTTTATGTCTTTTTTTTTTTTTTTTTTTTTCAAACCCTGTTAACTGATCTTGAGTTTGTTATGGCTTAGTGTGTTCTTCTGCATGTGCAACGTTTAGGAATTTAGTTCACTGTTCAGACACTGTTCACTTACCCTTAGGTTTGTTCTGGTCCAGAATGTTCTACATGTGCAATGTTCTAGATTTAGTTCACTTATCCGTTATGTTAATTGTCAGCTTTGTGTGGTTGAACTCTTTTTTTTTTTCTTCTGCTTTTTTTTGCTGCTTATTTTCTGAAACCGTCTTGAAACAGTCAAAATTTAGCAGGTTTTTTTTTCACGTTAAGAACGTGATTTTTCGAGGACACGTACAGAGGTAAAACTTGGAGTAACTGGGAAGTCTACACTGTCAGATAGAGTAGTTCCACAGCCACGATGGTGACTGGTGATTGGTGACTGGGTCAGTCCACGGAGAGGGAAGAAGATGAATGTAAAAAAAAAAAAACTATTTTTTTACCTTCTGCTGAGCAATGAAGTTAAAACTGGCTGAGCGTCAGATAAAAAGTTAGGTTTACAATATAAGGGGAGAGAGGAATTCGAAAGTCACGTTTTATGGGCCCTTTCCCCATCCATTGGAGGAAGAAAGTGTACTGTGAAGGCAATAAGACAACAGAAAAATGGAATAGAAGAAAGACCGACTGGTTATGGGGTGGGTGTTGATCAGACAGGGGTTGGGGTGGGTGTTTTGTCCATGTTGTCCAGATGGCAATATCTATCATCTGTCAGATGTTGGTGTCTATGAGGTGGTAAATGTCTACTGTCTTTCAGATGTTTGTTGTCCAAATGGTCAATGTCTATCATCTGTCAAATGTTGTACAGGTGGTGAATGTCTATCATCTCTCAGATGCTGTTGTGCAGATGGTAAATATGTTTATAACCTAACAGATGTTGTTGTCCAGGTAGTGACTCCAGGTATGGTCAAATCCAACATGACCAAAGACTATTTCCAAGTCAGCATGTCTGGCAAGGGATGTCTGTGTCCGACCTCTGATGATTTCGTCAGAGCCGCTCTGAAAACCCTCGGCAGAGAGTCAGACACTATCGCCTATTGGCCTCATGAATTGCAGGTAGGTGCTGGTCCCATGTACTGCGGGTACATAAGGAACATACTGATCTCAAATATAGCGGGTACATGCTGATCTCATGAACTCCAGGTACATACTAGTATCATGTATTGCAGGTACATAGGTCTCATGTATTGCAGGTACATACTGGTCCCATGTATTGCAGGTACATACTGATTTCATGTATTGCAGGTATATACTGATTTCATGAATTGCAGGTACATACTGATTTCATGAATTGCAGGTGCATACTGGTCTCATGAATTGCAGGTACATACTGTATCATGTATTGCAGGTACATACTGGTCTCATGAATTGCAGGTACATACTGGTCTCATGAATTGCAGGTACATACTGATATAATGCGGTGCATGCTGGCCTCATGAATTGAGATACATGCTGGCCTCATGAATTGAGGTACATGCTGGCTTAATGAATCACAGGTACATACTGGCCTCATGAACCACAGGTCCATACTGGCCTCATGAACCACAGGTGCATACCGGCCTCATGAACCACAGGTACATACTGGCTTCATGAACGACAGGTACATACTGGCCTCATGAATCACAGGTACATACTGGCCCCATGAACCACAGGTACATACTGGCCTCATGAATCACAGGTACATACCGTCCTCATGAACCACAGGTACATACCGGCCTCATGAACCACAGGTACATACCGGCCTCATGAACCACAGGTACATAGTGAGGCGTCCAGGGAAAATCAACTGTTGTGCCACTTAATATAAGAAGATGGACAAGATGCTTTATTTCACTGATAATCGGAGCCCTGGTATGAGTTGCGTTTGATTCTAGTTCTTGGCGCGTAAAGTTAGAATCTACACAAAAAAGAATTTAGTGAATACCACAAGAGGGCTGTCGTAAGAAAACTATGCGCCATTAATATTGCCACCGATTCAGCTGTGAACAGAAAAGCCTTTTTCCAGATGAATGAATTTCTAAATTTCAAGAGAGGTAATAACAAAACCACACCCAGTATTGTAATTTAAGAGCAAATTATTTGTGAAAATTGTCTGGTGATGAATGTGATTACTGCTGACATGAGACTAGACAAAGGAAGACAAAATGTTGTTGCTGACATTCTTGAAAATCAACGTATTTATTGTCAAAATGAGCTGACAGCAGTTCTCAGTCCTGGACAGGAGGTATTGGACAAAGCTGGGCAATATTCTTGATTTCAAAATTGGCGTCTTTTAATAATTCTGAGGATTTGTCACAATAAGTATGTATGTATTAAGACACAAGTGTTGTGGGCCATTCTTGGAATGAATCCCAAGGGACTAAATTATAATTAACTGGCCCTCAGCACTTGTGTCTTAAGAGGCTATCTTTTTATATTTTCTACTTTTCACTAGAAATGTTGCTTGTTTTGCTCTTTCATGATTTTCTTTTGCTTCTTAGGTGGTACCTTTGGTTGGTTTTTTGAAAACTCAATAAACTTACTATGGTATTGCATACCAGCCTTTTTCTGGGATAGCATTCTTCTTAAAACCGAGAAGGCAGAGGAGTCAAATTACCACTTTCCGCGGTCACTGAGGAGAAACAATCAGGTTTCGAAATATCGGTATCTGACCAGGAGTTATATGTTAGTGAGTTTCCTCCCCATTGGAGAGTGTCTACTCCTGGGAGACTATAAGCTTGCTGAAGACACATTTGAGAAGCATTTATTATTCCCCACTCACCCTCTCAAGTACATACTGTTAGTAGTTAGGCAGAATTAACTGCCACTTCAAGTATGAATGCTTACCTCCCCCTATTTCTTCACTCTAAGACATAAAAGCAGTTTTGTTTTATATATATATATGTGTGTGTGTGTGTGTGTGTGCAGTACCTTCTGTTCTGTGGACAGTCGGACTCCATGCTGACACAATTCCTGCTGGCGGAGAGAAACAAGATGAGTAAACTGCTGAAGCAAGAGTGACCACTGCACCAAGTTCTCGGTTCGTGATTGTATTCACAATGGATCAAGACAGTAATGACAATGATAAAGATGATGCCATTCGTCGGTGATCTGTTATCACTATTATCAGTAGTAGTAGCAGTATCATTAGTATTATTGTTGTTACTATTATTATTACATTGTTGTTGTCATTATTATGATGTCATTCTTATAATATTATTATTATTATCATTTTCATTATTGTTATAATCGTATAATTGATGTTGTTGTTGCTGTTATTTTCGTCGTTGTTTTTGTCCATGGAATCATTAGTTTTGTTGTCGTTGTTGATGATGTTGCTGTTTTTTGTTGCAATCCTGCTAAAGCAGAAATCTAAGAACTCTCCAACACTCGGGAGAAAACGTTCAGGACAAACAGACCCGAAGTCACTCAGAGATAGAGAGAATCTCGGTCAACAACATCTGACGTCACTCGATATCAGTGGGCAGGCACAGGCAGAATGCCATCACCACCACCAACCCCCCACCCCCACCCCATCCTCCTCAATCAATTCCACTGTGAGCAAACATGGCGCCTCCTCTGACAACTGGCTCCGACAGGGAGACAGCTGAGTCCCCTGTGCCCATGATGAGCAAGAATGGCAGTTCAACAAATGATTGCATCCTCAGAGGAACGTTTCGATACAGACATCGCCAAGCTTCCCTGAGCCACTTTGAGCAAGGGCGATAACTCCTCAAATTACGGGCTGCACGAGGAAACAAATCAAGACAAACTACTCTACGTCTTCTAGGTCCATGCTGAGCAAAACAAAAATGACCAACTCCACAAATTATTGGCTTCCGCAACGAATCGATTCAAAGCGCGCACACACACACACACACACACACACACACACACACATACACACACACACACACCGATCAGTGCGTCTTCCAATGGCGCACATACAGACAAGAGGGGCACGAAGAAAGCAGGATCCCTCTCCCCCCCCCTCCCCCACTCGCCCCCAACTTTCCTTCTATAAAGCAAGGTCCGAGTTTGACCGTGCATCTTCAATTGACATGAGAACACAGCAAAGCAACAGCGCTCATGTAAAAATACATTTCAACAATGTTAACACCAACAGTAATGCACACATATATACACGCATGTCAGCAGATATAACACCAGCAGTAGCAGACAAATATAGTAAGGTAAGGTAATGTAGCTTATAGCCCAGCCGACCTTAGAGGACCATTGCAGGACTGTCACCGCGTCGAAGTGTATTCACAGGTCATTGATAAAAACACATTCATTCACAAAACTCTTTAAAATACACTTTTCAAAAAAACTCCGGGAATTTTTTTTTTAACCCAGCTTTCTTCTGTAAAATCGTAGATCAGGTGAAAAATCTTAATCTCTTCCAGAAATTTAGAGATCACAATAGGTGGGACTTATCTGAAGAAAATTGTTGTGGAGTCTGCTGTAAAATTTTTGTAGCAGACATAATATGAATACGCTCAGCTATTATAACAACAGCAGTAACAGATATGTAAAAACACAATAATAGACATGCATAACCATACACTGACTGTTGTTCGAACATGTATATGACCTCATGAATCATTGTAAGAACCATTGTAAGACCATTGTAAGAACATCAATGGCAGATATATATATAGATACATGAAACACAACAGAAACACAATAGTAGACATTTTCATCACACGTCAACCATTTTATCTACAGTAGTAGACATACATGTATATAAACCATTAATTCTTAACAACAGTAGTTGACATTCTAAAAAACACATCAACCTTTATAACAACAAGAGTAGCAGACATGTAGAAACACACATCAACCATTATAACAACAGTAGTAAATGTGTATCAATACATAACAACCATCAACTTATAACCAGAGTTGTTGACAGGTGTAGACACATATCAACCAATATAACAAGAGTAAGTAGACATGCATGAACACATGAACCTTTGTAACAACAACAATAGCTGCTATCTGTAAACACATATCAACCATCATAACAACAATAGTAAAACATGTGTAAATAGTTATCAACCATCACAATAACGATAATAAACATATACCAACTGCTTTAACAATGCTAGTGGATATGTATAGACACAAATTTACCATTTATAACAACCGCAGCAGACACGTTTCAACACATATGTACCTTCACAATAACGTCAGTAGCAGACACGTATAGACGTCTATTTACCACTATAATAACAGCAGTAGACATGCATAAACATATATTTACCTTCATAACAACAACAGCAGACACTTTTAAACACATATTTACCATCATAACAACTGCATTAGTAGACATGCAAAACACATAGTTCCCATTTTATAACAAAGTAGAAATTTACAAGAACGTGTTGACCATGACAACAAGATCATCACTCAGTGATACTATGAGCACATACTGACTATGACAACAACATCAGCACTCAGTGATACTATGAACACATACTGACCATGACAACAAGATAAGCATTCGGTGACACTATGAACACATACTGACCATGATAACAAGATCAGCACTCAGTGACACTATGAACACATACTGACAACGATAACAAGATCAGCATTCAGTGATACTATGAACACAAACTGACCACGATAACAACATTAGCACTCAGTGATACTATGAACACATACTGACCATGACAACAATATCAGCACTCAGTGATACTATGAACACATACTGACCATGACAACAACATCAGCACTCGGTGACACTATGAACATACACTGACCATGATAACAAGATCAGCACTCGTTGACACTATGAACACACACTGACCATGACAACAAGATAAGCACTCGGTGACACTATGAACACATACTGACCACGACAACAGGATCAGCACTCTGACACTCTGAACACATACTGACCATGATGACAACATCAGCACTTGGTGACACTATGAACATACACTGACCATGATAACAAGATCAGCACTCTGACACTCTGAACACATACTGACTATTGTCCCCGCCCACCACAAGCGCGGGAGGGGACAACTCAACTTTATCTTGAGACAGACGATGTAGCGCCCCCTATTTCACAGGAAGGATCCAGTCAGGGAAAGACAGTTCGCATACATTTATGCACCAGGTGTAATGGAGTTGAGAAGTGATGGCATATCCTAGCTATCTTGACAGAGAGAAAAGATGAGGGTCTTCCCAGCTTTCTTTGGTCCCCTGTAACTACCCACCCTCCCATCTTTCCTGGGTGCCCTATAACTACCCAGCCTCCCATCTTTCCTGGGTGCCCTATAACTACCCAGCCTCCCATCTTCCCTGGGTCCCCTTTAACTACCCAGCCTCCCATGTTCCCTGGGTCCCCTATAACTACCCAGCCCTCCCATCTTCCCTGGGTCCCCTTTAACTACCCAGCCTCCCATCTTCCCTGGGTCCCCTTTAACTACCCACCCTCCCATCTTCCCTGGGTGCCCCTAACTACCCAGCCTCACATGTTCCCTGGGTTCCCTATACCTACCCCCAGCCTCCCATCTTCCCTGGGTCCCCTTTAACTACCCAGCCTCCATCTTCCCTGGGTCCCCTATAACTACCCACCCTCCCATCTTCCCTGGGTGCTCTATAACTACCCACCCTCCCATCTTCCCTGGATGCCCTATTAACTACCCAGCCTCCCATCTTCCCTGTGTCCCCTTTAACTACCCAGCCTCCCATGTTCCCTGGGTCCCCTATAACTACCCACCCTCCCATCTTCCCTGGGTGCTCTATAACTACCCACCCTCCCATCTTCCCTGGATGCCCTATTAACTACCCCAGCCTCCCATCTTCCCTGTGTCCCTTTAACTACCCAGCCTCCCATGTTTCCCTGGGTCCCCTTTAACTACCCAGCCTCCCATCTTCCCTGGGTCCCCTATAACTACCCAGCCTTCCAACTTCCCTGGGTACCCTATAACTACCCAGCCTCCCATGTTCCCTGGGTCCCCTATAACTACCCAGCCTCCCATGTTCCCTGGGTCCTCTATAACTACCCAGCCTCCCATCTTCCCTGGGTCCCCTATAACTACTCAGCCTTCCAACTTCCCTGCGTCCCCTATAACTACCCAGCCTCACATGTTCCCTGGGTCCCCTAACTACTACCCAGCCTCCCATGTTCCCTGGGTCCCCTATAACTACCCAGCCTCACATGTTCCCTGGGTCCCCTATAACTACCCAGCCTCCCATGTTCCCTGGGTCCCCTATAACTACCCAGCCTCCCATGTTCCCTGGGTCCCCTATAACTACCTATCCTCCCATGTTCCCTGGGTCCCCTATAACTACCCAGCCTCACAACTTCCTCTGGTCCCCATCACAACATCAAACGATTTGAGATGGTTCAAATCATTGCAGACGACGGTAAGGAAAACTACCTTTTCTAATTTCTTATCAGTAATTGGTCTTTGAATTTTTTGAGTCAAAATGTGAAAATGAAATGAAAACGTCCAAAATAATGAACTCTATCAGCAGCGATAAGTGAACAATAGCCAAAGTTTCTTTGTTTCCTTGTCTTTATTTTAATGCCCTCGTAACCTGTTATTTTCGTGCCAAAAAAAAGATCTGTTTCAGGAGTTTCTACTGCTGCTACTTGCTGCCCCATGCACGCATGACAAGTCCGACCACAACACGCCACAAACCTGAACTGGTGTTTTGCTATGCCGGCTTGTGGAGCTGATGTCTGTCCAAACCTGCCAGGAAGCGAATCATCAAAGTCAGCAGGCCAAAATACAAATAAACACACCTATCAAAGTGTAATGTAACGCAAATTTTATGGTAGTTGCAAAGTGAAGTGACTGAAGGTAGAAACTGAAAACAAATTTTAAAAGGTATTTGCAAAATCTCCGCCAGTTAACATGGACAAAAAAAAATTACAAGACAAAACACGACGCGTTTCGACCTCTTAGGTCTTCTCCAGGCAAGATGAACAACACTCACGACAACGAAATGAAGAAGAACAGTCACTTGTCAAAGTCGGCGCAAGATGGGCATTGAAAGCAAATTTTATGTGCAATACAAACGAGACAGGTAAATGTTCGACAAACATGTCCTTCACAGGTTACAAACAGTAAACAGAATAAATAAAGCAGAATACAGAATGTACATAACAGTAAACAGAATATGCACAACATTAAGCAGAAGATGCAAAACAGTAAACAGAATATACAAAACAGTATATCCCTGGCAGCAGTCAGCGTGAGAATCAAGGTTAAATTTAATTACCTTTACTTGTCTTCCTCCGCCAATCTTCTCCAAAGACTGCGAAGAAGGGGGTGGGGGGGGGGGGGGGAGGGAGTGTAGAGATTATCTGCAGTTGTCTCCTTTCTCAGATGTCACTGTCTGAAGCATTATGACCTTTGTCTTCACTGAAAGAACCATTATGACCTTTGTCTTCACTGAATGAAGCATTATGACCTTTGTCTTCACTGAAAGAAGCATTATGACCTTTGTCTTCACTGAACCAAGCATTATGACCTCTGTCTTCACTGAACGAAGCATTATGACCTCTGTCTTCACTGAACCAAGCATTATGACCTCTGTCTTCACTAAACGAAGCATTATGACCTCTGCCTTCACTGAACGAAGCATTATGACCTCTGTCTTCACTGAACGAAGCATTTTGACCTCTGTCTTCACTGAACGAAGCATTTTGACCTTTTGACCTCTGTCTTCACTGAACAAAGCATTTTGACCCCTGTCTTCACTGAACGAAGCATTATGACCTCTGTCTTCACTGAACGAAGCATTATGACCTCTGTCTGCACTGAATGAAGCATTATGACCTTTGTCTTCACTGAATGAAGCATTATGATCTCTGTCTTCACTGAATGAAGCATTATGACCTCTGTCTTCACTGAATGAAGCATTACGATCTCTGTTTTCTCTGAGTGAAGCATTATGACCTTTGTCTTGTAGCCAAATAAATACAATCCAAACAAATGTCTCTGTGTTCTTGACCAAGGTGGGTGCGCATGTGACCAGGTGCTTGAATGCCAGTGTAGGGGGTGTGACTGCAGTCGGTGTGCTCTGTGGAAAAGGAAAACAAATCACACTGACGAACGTGCTCACATAAGTAATGCTGTGTGTCTCAACTCACCAACTTGATATGCCAGAATTATACTAGTCACATAAAGTTAAGCACAGGCCTTTGCACACAGGGGGTTGATTCATCCCTTCAAAAATTTTTTTTTTTTGTTTGTTATGCGCCAACCAATGATGGAAACTCACACAGCAGTGTGTAATCCAGCCTGTGTCAACTGGTAGTGCGCACGGGGGTCTTGGTGACCTCGTTACCGCGCGCGGGATAAAAAGTGCAAAGTTGCGTTAAACTGTGTCTGTTTTGCATCAAGCTTGCTGGCGACACAAGATGTGTAAAATGAAAAATTCTTTTTCCCGTGCAAGAGCAGTCTCTCAAGTGTTTTTTATGCCCCTTTCTTTTGGCTGTTTAAGCGCGGGGTTGGTTACTGTCAGCCCTTTTCTCACCATGCCACCACGAAGAAAACTTAGCACCTTTGACAAAACCAGGGCGATTGCGTGGATACAAGATGGCATTGCAAAGGCTGAAGTGGCGCGACGACTTGGTGTGCATCATTCAGTTATTGTTAGACTGAATCAGCGTTTTAGGGCGACCAACAGCGTTGAAGAGAGGCCACGGTCAGGTCGGCCTAGGCAGACTACTCCCAGAGAAGATCGTTTCATCGAGAGGCAGGCCTTATTGCAGCGGGATACCACTTCCACCAACATCCAAAGGCAGCTTCGTATGGGCAAATAACACCATCCTCAGCCGTCAAGCCATACGAAACCGTCTTCACCACTTCGGCCTCAGATCACGTCGCCCAGCTGTTCGACCACGACTGCTAGCAGCCCATAGGCTGGCTCGCCGAGCTTTCTGCCATCGTCATGTGAGATGGAACCAACAACAGTGGTCCCAGGTCCTCTTTTCAGATGAGTCGCGGTTTAGTCTTGAACACAATGACGGCCGAACTAGAGTTTGGAGGCGTGTTGGTGAACGTTACATTGATGATGCAGCTGTTCGCCAGACCAGGGCCTTTGGGGAGGATCTGTTATGGTATGGGGTGCCTTCAGCCTCCACCACAAGACACCACTCTACCATATTGATGGAAAACCTCACAGGCATCCGCTATCGGGATGAAATCCTGGCGCCTTTCGTTGTTCCGACCATGCAACGGATAGGACCCATGGCAGTCTTCCAAGACGACAATGCTCGGCCACATAGGGCCCGGGTGGCCGAAAACTTCATTGTGCAGGCCGGGTCAACAGGATGATCTTCCCGGCGTATAGTCCCGACCTCAATCCCATCGAGCATATGTGGGATGAGTTGGGGAGACGTGTGAAGGAGAACCATCCACCTCCAGAGACCGCCAGGATCTCTTCCAAATGCTGCAACTGGAATGGCAGAGAATCCCTCAGAGGGTCATCAGAACACTGGTCAACTCGATGAGGAGTCGCTGCGTGGAATGTCTCGCCAATGGCGGTGGCCACACCCACTATTGAAATGATTTTGTGAACTGAACAGATTTTGCGAACTTTGATTTCGACCCATCCTCTGTTTAATTGTCTGTAAATCAACAACCGTTCATTCGATCCCAATGAAATTCAATGTACGTTGGAACAAGATAATGAATTAAATCTGTTCCCAATTTCAAAATCGTGGCTTTTTATTTTTGAAATTATGCGGGTACATGTAAACTGTGCTTAACTTTATGTGACTAGTATATGTTTGGGGGTGAGAAACGCCAGAGGAGAGGCATGAGAGAGCCGTCAGTTCTGGCATGAAATGAGAACAGAAAGAAGAAAAGTTATGAACCAAACGCTAGGAAAGTAAAATGCGAAAGAGAGGGGATGAATTCAACACCTGAATCTGATTTTTTTAAATCAAATTATCAATTTCTTCCCTTTTAGGAATAATTCATTCATGCACATGCATACAGGTACACGCATACAGACGCAATAGCCAGTAAGAAGTCTTTGCCATAAGTGTGGAGAGGGTGCAAGAGAAGGATTCAGACAGAAACACCCTCACCTCCCCTTATCCCCCACCCCCCCCTATAATCGGGCATTGTGACAAAGCATTTCTCTGTCAAGATAAGATTAATAGCCTGCACTACAATAATTGAATCTGGAACTAATGTGAGAAAATACCGATGGAAACATTCTATAACAAAAATAAGAATACCAGTCACCAAGCTGCTTCTGCGGGTGGTTACGATGATGAAGATGAAAGTGGCAAGATTCCACGAAACAAGAGAAAGACGGGAAGCTGCACCAAACCAGATCCCAATGGTGGCGACCCACAGTGACAGGAGAGGCTGTCTGACAACGACCACAATGAACAACCTTCCCACCTGGAGGCGTGGCCTCGGAACCAATGACAAGAAAGCACGTGAAGCGGAAGGATGGTGGTCTCGGGACCAATGACAAAACAGCACGTGAAGCGGAAGGATGGTGGTCTCGGGACCAATGACAAAAACAGCACGTGAAGCGGAAGGATGGTGGTCTCGGGACCAATGACAAGACAGCGGAAGGATGGTGGCCACTGGACCAATGACAAGACAGCACGTGAAGCGGAGGAGGATGGTGGTCTCGGGACCAATGACAAAACAGCACGTGAAGCGGAAGGATGGTGGTCTCGGGACCAATGACAAAACAGCACGTGAAGCGGAAGGATGGTGGTCTCGGGACCAATGACAAAAACAGCACGTGAAGCGGAAGGATGGTGGTCTCGGGACCATGACAAAAACAGCACGTGAAGCGGAAGGATGGTGGTGGTCTCGGGACCAATGACAAGACAGCGGAAGGATGGTGGCCACTGGACCAATGACAAGACAGCACGTGAAGCGGAAGGATGGTGGCCTCGAGACCAGACAAGACAGCACGTGAAGCGGAAGGAGGGTGAAGAACACACACTGACACCTAGGAGCGATGGCAGAGATGACAGCGTGATGACGGTTGTAACTGCACGAAGACTGGGTGGACGGCGAGGGGAACAGGGTGAAATCCAGGCTTTTAAGTCCTATAGCAAGGCTGATGCCACTGCCTCAGCTGGAAGGTTGTTCCACTCTCTTCCAGAGCGCGGAAAGAAAGTATTCTTTCTGTAGTTCCTGTAGTAGGATTCTATTTGGTACTGCAGCTCATTTCAATTCGTTCATCTCATCCATCCATTCATTTCTCCACTTGTTTTTCTTCAGGTCATTGTCAATCTTCCGTGCCTCTGCTTCGTCGTTAATCAGCTCCATTTTTGACAAATATAAAGCTCGATGATATGTTCTTCACGCATTGAAAACAATATGGCGGATTTCAAATACGAGTGGCGCGAAAACCTGAATCAGAACACGGAACGCACACACACGGGGAAAAAAAAAAAGGAAAAATTTGCTATACGGAATTCTGTATCAATGCGGAAGGTCTCCCACCCCTGTATGTGTGTATAGTGTGTACACAGTGTCAAAGTTATGTACATTGCATAGTCTGAACACAGTGTCAAAGTTATGTACATTGTAAAGTCTGTACACAGTGTCAAGGTATGTGTATAGTATGTACACAGTGTCAAAGTTATGTACATTGTATGGTCTGTACACAGTATTAAGGTATGTGTATAGTCTTCACACAGTGGCAAGGTTTGCACAGTGTCAGAGAGCCGCACGTAAAACGTTCTGTGCAGATGAACGCATGCCAGAGGACACCTGCGCAAATGTCAAGTTTATGGGGCAGCACATAATGAACTGGCTCATTTCGGCTCTCTCCCTCTCTCTCTCACACACACACACACACACACACACACCACACAGCGCTTTCTTTTCAATGCCATTAACAGTCAGTTGTAAAAGAGGAATTTGATTAGAAAGAAGAAGAAGAAAAAGATGTTTGATGATGATGATGATGATGAAACATATGTTATGCAGCCAGGGGTTACAACACTTTACAGACTGAAGTCTTCCTGATCGCCTGGACACGGGGCGGGCTATCCCCAACACAGGAGGCACCAAGTATCATCAGAATGCACCAAGAAGCCGAGCAGCTCTATCTGTGGCTAGCATGGGGTCAAGGTGAACACGGATGTTCCCACAGGTGTCCATTGCATGGGATCAGAGTGTTTCGCAGGTCCCTTGCATGAGATCGGGGTGTTTCACAGGTCTTTTGCATGGGATCAGGGTGTTCCACAGGTCTTTTGCATGGGATCAGTGTTTCGCAGGTCCCTTGCATGAGATCGGGGCGTTTCACAGGTCTTTTGCATGGGATCAGTGTTTCGCAGGTCCCTTGCATGAGATTGGGGTGTTTCACAGGTCTTTTGCATGAGGTCAGGGTGTTTCACAGGTCCCTTGCATGAGGTCAGGGTGTTTCACAGGTCCCTTGCATGAGGTCAGGGTGTTTCACAGGTCCCTTGCATGGGATCAGGGTGTTTCACAGGTCCCTTGCATGGGATCAAGGTGTTCTACAGGTGTCCCTTGTACTTCAGCCTCGAGGCCTTGGGGAGGTCATACAGGTGAAGGTATAGATCTTGTTGCAAAGGTGGGTGGGAGAGGGAAGGGGGGGGGGGAGTTACCTGGGTGGAAGTGGAACTGGTGGTGTGTGCAGACTTTTAGGGCCAACAGTTTTGCCCCTTTACTGAGAAGTAATCACCATGATATAAAACCCGTCTGGGAGCACGCTTCCTCTCTCTTTTTAAAGTGAGCAGCAGCTTGTGTAAGGCGATGATGACCACATAGGAGTGCATAAGGGGATGCTCGTTTGGATGCTTGTGGGAAAGCTGGGGTTTTTTTTTGTTTGTTTTTTTTTTTAAATAATAATATTCAATCTTTTAGAACGAGCTGAACCCATGCAGTCTGTCTGAATGAGCCATTATTACAGCTGTGGATACCAACATGGAATATGATTTGTGTGATGTGTTGATTTGCCACGCGCGTGATCAACAGTTTCAGCAAGTCAGTGAAAGCAAGACCAGAGCCTGTCTTGAACTTGGAATTTGTGCAAGAACATTTTCTTTGCGTTTACATCCGACAAATTGTCGTCTGTGATTGACTTTTGCCGGGACTGAAGTGGAATGCGTTGCTGGAACAGCTGACTATGGGCTGATCTTTTTCCTGTCCTATTTTGAAGTCGGGTTGGAAATAATTGTGTCAAATCCGTTAGTGTCTGGTTTGGGGTCGTCTGTCCGATCTGTGCCCAGTGCAGCGAAACGTCGACAGGGAGACAGGGGAGTTAACCTGCGGTGATGGTGCACGGTGCACTAGTAACTTCTCGGTGTTTGAGGAAGGCTTCTGCAACTGGGAGTGACTAAGGTCACCATTGTGAAGAGTGGTTGTGCCATTTGTGTGTGGTTGTGTTGTGTTTGAGGTATGTTTTAAAGTTTCGGGTAAACTTTCAGTTTCTTCATGGTGTCCCTGCGTGTGAACTAGTCTATATACATTACACCTCGTCAGCTGTTTCGAGACCACACTGATGGATAAATGAATGAATGACCAAGATGAGAGCATTTAAAAAGAGGTTCTCGTGGATACCACCCAAGAGATGTACGACCTACTCATTAGCTCAAGGCGCTGGTCAGACCTTGAATATCCATCAACTCAACATTGTCTATGCCATCGTTATTTCATGTGTGTGTGTCCAATGTACAAGTGTGTATACACGTCTTTACGTATGTGCATAGGAGGGTTGACATGGGCCAGTGTGCGTGTGCCAGTGTATGCAGTGTGTATGCACACACGTCTTTGTGCATGTGTATACATATGCTCGTGTGTGTGTGCACGCGTGCATGCACATGCCTTTGATTATTTGTGGGAAATTAATGTTCTTCATATGACATAGTTATTAAACAGGGGTCCCGAGACATTCAAAGTCTTATCTCAGTTGATGTGTGTTTGGTCATTTGTGTCCGCCATTGGAAAGGCACAGTATGAGTGTGTCATTCTGCAAGTCTTCGCAGCGTTGGCCTTGAGATTATTCCAATATTTTGGTGGTTGGTGAGGTTTCATGCTCTTTCCTTTAAGTATGGACGTGCAGCCACTTCTTCTTCGCTTGATGTTGAGTTCAGAAAGGTCTCGAGTATAGTGAATTTGATCTCGTTTGTTGAGGCAATTCCTTAGATTTCTTTTCACATCAGATATACCAAGCAGTAATCTAATTCTTATCATTGCCTTGCCACCCAGTGTGTCTGGTCTCTCATTTCTCTAAGTGTCTCCATGATGGAAGGCTGCACATTACTTCAAGCCAGGCAGAAGTTGGTCCATGGAGTCTGTCAGAGTCATTGCTTGTTGATATCTAAGCTGGGCTGTGGATGAGAGGAGCTTGAGAGTGCTTGTGCTACTGCTTCTACCTCCACTGTTCGACTTTAAGTTGTTGAAGTGTAAATCCATCGTCTTCCTGGATAGTTTGTCCATTTTACTTCATCGTGTATCCACAGCCTGACTTACCTTTGTTGACAGAACTGTCAGTGTAGTGTAGATATTAACAATATCTTCTTAGTGCCAAGGTCTTCTACCTGCATCTAAAATTTCTGGGTTAGTTTTGCTTTCTGCCATTCTTGACAGCGTCTTCCACGCTCTGGAGTGATTGCAGTTTGGTAGAGGTGTTTGAAGTGTTTGGATACTTTTCTCATTCTTCAGTTTCTTTGAATTCTGGTAACTAGCACACTAGCTGTATACTGTCTTCTGCCTGTCCCATCCATGATTGTAAATGTCCTAGACAAGTGCCTCCTATTTCCGGACCGTCCACATGTTGCAGGTTTTTGGGGATTTCAAGTGCTCTACAAATTCCTTCTATTCCTAGCTTGTCAGCAGTTTCTTTTCACATCAGATATACCAGCAATCATTGCCTTGCCACCCAGTGTGTTTTCTCTGCATTTCTCTAATTGTCTCTGGAAGGCTGCACATTACTTCAAGCCAGGCAGAAGTGGTCCATGGAGTCTGTCAGAGACAGCGTATCTTCCTGGCTGTGGAGTGAAGCTTGAGAGTGCTTGTGCTACTGCTTCTACCTCCACTGTTCGACTTTAAAGTTGTTGAAGTGTAAAATCCATCGTCTTCCTGGATAGTTTTTGTCCATTTTACTTCATCGTGTATCCACAGCCTGACTTACCTTTGTTGACAGAACTGTCAGTGTAGATATAACAATATCTTCTTAGTGCCAAGGTCTTCTACCTGCATCTAAATTTCTGGGTTAGTTTTGCTTTCTGCCATTCTTGACAGCGTCTTCCACGCTCTGGAGTGATTGCAGTTTGGTAGAGGTGTTTGAAGTGGTTTGGATACTTTTCTCATTCTTCAGTTTCTTTGAATTCTGGTAACTAGCACACTAGCTGTATACTGCTTCTGCCTGTCCCATCCATGATTGTAAATGTCCTAGACAAGTGCCTCCTATTTCCGGACCGTCACATGTTGCAGGTTTTGGGGATTTCAAGTGCTCTACAACATGCCTTCACCTATTCTAGCTTGTGTCCGACCTGGATTGAAGGGAATGTCAAGCAGGTAATGCATAGTTTCAATTGGTCTGTCCTTCATAGTTCCCCAAATCGGTCTCATTGCATCATTTGGATTTCTCTCTAATTTAGATTGCACATGGATAGTGTTGTAAGCCCTAATCCATTATCAATCAGATTGTTTTAAAGACGAAGGAGTATGCTTTGTTTTGTTGTGCATGTACATTTCTTTCCAATGGCATGAACTTTCAAGTACCTGTCAGTTCTATTCCAGCCTGTAATTTTGTTCTGAGCTATACCAAGAAAAACTCTGAACTGACAAGCCTTCCTCCACACACACACACACACACACACAGCAACACTAGGGCATGCTGCAACATGACTGCACACTGCCCCAAACAAACACATGTGGGAGCTCCATCACTTTAGTCCTTTTATAATTTGCAATTGTAACAAAATGGAACAATAAATACATATATATATATGAACTTGGGTACTTTCCTTGCTGACTTTGGATAACCAATGAAAAATAGAGGACTGTATATCTGGAATAGGGCCAGTCAGACAATGGTACAGGAGGAATCACCCCCCTAGATATGTGTGTGTGTGCATGTGTGTGCGTGTGTGTTAACTGGTACAGGAATGAGCCCCCATCAACAGTTAAATGTATCTACCGCAGGAATGACCCTCATCATCAGTTGTGTCTGTGTGTCTGTGATGATGCTAAAGGAGAAGACTGAAAGCTGCAGACAGACCGATGGAAAAGAGAAGAGATTCAGAGAGAGCGGGGAGGGAAGAGTTATTGCAATCATCCGTGGCGACACTGTCCCCGTTTGTCCTGCTACTGTTGCTGGCACTCTGCCGGCTTCCCCTTGGCCTGAAACATTCAGCACTCCCCGTTAGACCTGACATTTCCACAGCACACGCATCCACCACTCCTGTTAGCCCTGACATCTGTACAGCACACACATCCACCACTCCTGTCAGATGGGACAATTCTACAGCACACACATCCACCACTCCTGTTAGCCCTGACATTTCTACAGTACACACACCCATTCCTTTTGCCAGTCCTTCATCTCTACGACACACAGATGCTCCACTGATGAACCCAGGCTGTGCACCAATTGACAGCAAAGGCACAGGGGTGAGATGTGGGGGTAGCCAAAGGGGAGAGGGACTGGGGTCTGTAGTGGGCACTTGGAGGCAAAGTCTTTGTTGTGATATCAATGTGGTAAAAACAAAGAAAACAGGGGTACAAATAAAAAAGAATCTGTGTTAGGAGGCCAGTGTGGTAAAAATACAGAAAACAGCATCTTTGTTCAGAGGTCAATGTTGTTAAAAGAAAGCAAACCATATTATAGAGAGAGATTATCTTGATCCAGAATAGTATTTTCCTGTAAACCAAAGACATTTCTGTAAACTTCTCTACATGCAATCTTCATTGGTAATACAATCTCCCATCAGTAAATCCTTAGACAATATTTTTCTAAGCCTCTCTACTGACAAACTTTATTGGTAATACAATCTACCAGCAATAGCCTCAAAGACAACACTTCTGTAAACCTCTCTATGGCCTGTCTTCATTGGTAATACAATCTACTGGCAACACTCAAAGACACCACTTCTGTAAATCTCTCTATGGCCTGTCTCCATTGGTAATACAATCTACCAGCAATGAAAACACACGTCTTCCTGAAAACAGAGCCTGGAATTGTTAAGACAAAAAAAGAGGAAATTTCTATGGGGGTGAGGGGGCATGCTCCCCTGGAAAATTTGGAAAATCGAGGCTAAAAATCTGTGCAATTTGAGGCATTCTGGTGGCAAGTTTGAAGCAATCTAGCACACTAAAAATTAAAATTCATATTGAATACTGATCTCAAAACACTGAAAAGGTTTACTGTACAAGTTAACACAAGGAAAACAAAGCAAACCAAGGGCAAGAGCTCCTACTGTGTGGAGTACAAACACACATACACTCTTTTTCCTAAACCCCATCATTTCAGTTTTTACTCAAGGCGAGGATTCAAATCCAGACCAAAATATACAGAAAAGGCTAATTGTACACACAAGTAAAACTCAGCAAAGCATGGGCAGAAAGTCATGCCGCCTGGAGCACAAACATACACCTCCTCTTTTTTTTAATTTCATCATTTGACACATGATTTTTCCAAAAAAAAATTCAATCAGACACATATAAACATACACTGAAAAGGGTAATAACAGTAACATTGTACAACACAAGGTAAACTGAGTAGAACATGAGCAAAAGTTCACACTGTCTGGAACTCAAACGTAACTTTCTCTTTCTTTCAACTCCACCATGACAAAATCAAGCCCGAAACACACACACTGAAAAAACAAAACAAGGTGTCAACTTAACAGATGCCTCTTGCCATTTCTGATGCTCGGCAGTTTTCACACGGTCTTCTAAGACAATTCAGCCTCTTGGGTTCAGATGATGTTGCAGTGGTATAATTCACTGAACGCAGTCCCTACCATGTTGACCTTTCGGATATGCTCAGCTAACAGCTTCTCTCCGACCTCCGTCTCCATCCACATCCATTTCCAACTATTCTTTGCCTTTGAATAATCGAAAACATCGCTACGCTTGACCATTTGCCTGTCCACCATTTTGAAGAAATGACCGGGTCTAGGTCAACCCACAATGCATCGCAGGCATTAGGCCTAGACTGAGCTTTCCTTCAGCGAGCAAGAGTTCGTGAAAGTCATCTGCTACACCGAAGGGCTGCAAAAAAAAAAGTATGGTCGTTGATTTTTTTTCCCTGTTGAAATTTTTTTTTTTGCATGATTTTCGGTTGTGATTTATGCGAGCATCTTTGTTTCCACGATGAATTCCAGGCTCTGTGAAAACCTTTCTGAAGTCAATTTTCAGTGGGAGGACAGTCTTTGTTGGGAGGACAATCTATTGGCAGTAAAAACACTGACAACAATTCCTGGCACGCCGCTCATTCCGACATCCCATCCACAGCCACAGCCCGGCCGGTCCCGCTGCAGCCCCGGCACCAGCAATCCACAGGGAGAAGTCAATGTCAAGTCGTCAAGAGGCAAACCCACCGGAGGAGGACACTGCACTGCTGCCGAGTCACTTCGGTGGTGTTCAGTGTGGCGCTGTTCTGATCTAGCATACGCAGGACCACCTACTAAGCCCCCTACTGATGACAATAATTGCTTAGTCGCGGAGCCGGCGTGAGTGAGCTCTCCCTCCGGAGGGCGCCACCACGTCCGTCCAACGACAGCCCCCATGGACTCGCCGATACCGGTGACCCCGACGGAACCAAACCAAGGCCACAGACATGGAGAAGACATCGAAACTGAGGTCGCCATGACAGCAGGGCATGAAGGGCCACAGAATTTGAGAGAGATTTTTTTTTAATGCTGATCGATGAGAATGAGGATGATGAAGATGATGCTACGGATTTCCATTTCGGTCTGAGACTACATGACAGGGCTGTACTCTACGCTTCCTTTCATAATATATCTGGCGTCAACCAGGCCCGAGAGATACAGGCACCTGCAGTGTTGGTCAGGAAATTTGAGCAACACTCTCAGAAACGCATCCATTATGTGGATGAAACTCGACTGTGTGGTCCCAGTCTTCCCAACTGAGTCCGCAGCAAACTCTCAACTCTGGGTAGGAGCCGGTCGGGGCAGAAAACCCACACGACTCTGATGGGATTCGAACCCACGACCTCCCAGCCGGGAGTCCGCGATGCTAACCTATTGGTATTGGAGAAAAAAAAAACAGACAACAGTTACTGAAAACCTCGGTACAGACAAGTTTTGTTGGCAGGGCAATCTGTTGGCAGTAAAAACAAAAAGAAAAAGATCTTGAAAAACATCTCCAGAGTAATAACAATCCAATAAATATGAATAAACCATGTATTAACAAAGTAATAAAATCCCTAAAATAGTTACCAACTGATTAATAAGAACAAACCATCAAGCATGACACTCATAAAACAGTAATACACTTTTGACAAAAACAAACATGAAAGATAACAATACTTGTTTGACCAGCAAGAACAAACTGCAGATTGTCACACAAACAAAATAGTACTACTTATGTGATGAACAAGGAGCAGTATCGATCATAGTGTAGAGACTAATTTCATCCACAAGGACAACACTCTATTCACAATACTAACAAAACAATAAGCCTGCTCTGATCAATGAAGACACACATCAAACATCACACAAACAGTAATACTACTCTGATCAAAAACAACAAACACTGATCATAACAGTTTTAAACTGTAATACTAGTCTGATCAACACAGATAAGCATCAATTGTAACACTAATAAACAGTAATACTATTCATCAACAAGGATAAACATGGACAAAAATGTCAGACCAGCTGATCCATGTGGACATACATCAGTCACAGTACTGATAAAACAGTCCTTTGATCTACAGGCAAACGTCAATCATAATACTAACAAAAATAGACTAATCTGATCAATAACCACAAACTCTAATCACATTACTAACAAAATAGGAAGCATTAGTTATGAGCATGGACAAACATTGATCATAATACTAAAAGAAGTCAGACTGAGCTGATCAGTAAGGACAAATATGATCGTAATAGTGGCAAATTACAAAGAATACTTTGATCAACATAGACAAACCCACCATACATTAAAAAAAAAAAGCTTAATCTGATCATAAAGACAAACTCTGATCACAATGGGAAAAAAAAGACACACTCGATAATCTAAAATGTAATCCTGGGGTAGACGATAAGCCCACCTGTTCATTAGCTGGAACCTGACGTGTACCTTTCCACTCAACTCCAAGCATTATTTCTCACTGATTTAAAACAAGAACTGTCATGACAAACCGCTAAAGCAGGGCATGTACTGTGACTGTCCAGTCTACCACAGTGGACAGTACTGATGTGACCTTGCAGTGACCTCAGGCACTGTGACTGTCCTATCTGCCACAGTGGACAGTACTGATGTGACCTTGCAGTGACCTCAGGCACTGTGACTGTCCAATCTGTGTCTGCGTTCATGCCAATAATGTCAATGGGCGTCACATCAGCTCACCTCATGCGCTCTCCTTCTTTCAGGGAAATTTCAACGTATGAATCTAACACCAGTGAATGTAGTCCGACTCATGGCAGAGGCTTGTGGCTGATGTGATGACTGCAGTGACTACAGCACCGAGGGTAGAGAATTCTGCTAGCAGCATCTGTCGCATCTTTGACATGAAGTCTACCACCACATGAGTGGGAAGAAGAGATGTCTTGATTCCATTGTGTGAGGTCCAGTTCAGATTCAGTTTCACCAACCAGGGTTGACTTGTTGACGTGAGCCGGAAGATCACCATCAAACAGTGGACTCACTGGCAGCAGATCGTGAGCAAGTATCTGTTTGATGTCCATGCCATGTTCCTTTGCAATGTCCACAGTTCTCTGTGCCTCTGAAACGTCCTTGGATGACAGATCCTTCTTTTCTTTGAGAATGGTTGCTGGTGTTTTCTGTGGCTGTTCGTTGAACTGGGGCAGCTTCCTCCTTGATACGGTTGCACTCATTTTCTCGAGTCTTCTCGACCAGCACCCTCCTGCCTGTATGACTGGTGGACACGCTCACCATTCTCGACACACTTGAGCAGACGCTCAGCCACTTGTCGGTCAACGGCTAGCTTGGTCAGCAGGTGATGCAGTGGCACGGGTTCTTGAACCACCACGAGTAAGGATTCTGTCGCTTCATCACAAAGTCCAACAGCTTCTCCACATTTTGACTGAATGTGACACAGTGAGTAGAGCTCAGTGCATGCCAAACATGGCATTCAGTGTGGTTCTTGGGGTGGTTTGTGGTGAGCTGGTTGAGGAGACTGGTTATACACCCAACCTCGTGGAACAAGAGTTCAAATTCTGCCACAGAACCAGCATTTTGTGTAGCTCCCACTACACAGTGACCGCGACATTCATGGCCATCGGTTACAGCTAACCAGTGGTCTTGACCGGCAGTTATTTTAACGGAGAGGGCCCTCGCCATTAAACTGCCTGAACAGAGTTAAATATGGCAGCGTTCGTGAACATGCAAAATTTCCAACGGCGTGTTTTGCGACAGGAACGAGTGTTTCGCGATAGAAATAATCCAAGTGACTCATTTGACAACGTGGAACTGTTCATTAAGTTCAGATTTCGTGGTGAGCACATTTTGAGTCTCACAGACGCAATAAACGAGGAAACTGAACACCCGAATCCAAGGGGAGCACTGTTGCCAGGTACAGCAAGTGTGCTTAGCCCTTCATTTCTATGCTACTGGCACATTTGAAGACACAGTAGGAGAACTGTTTTAAGTCAGCCAGTCAACTGCATCCTGTACAATTCATTCAGTAACAGTGGCCAAGTCAGGCAGCGGCAGACAGGCAAAAAAAAAGTTCTTTGACATTGCCAACTTCCCCCAAGTGTTTGCATGTGTGTTGATGGTACGCACGCCCTCCCCAGGACATCGAGAACGACTTTGTGAACCGCATGAATGTCCACTTCATCAAAGTGCAGGTGAAGCTATGTTCCATGTATTTGTGTTTATGCAGATGTTTGTGTGCCTACGTGCTCGAGTCAGAGAGAGAGAGAGAGAGAGAGAGTGTGTGTGTGTGTATGTGTGTGCGCACGCGTGCGTGCGTACGAGCTTGTGTTGCTGCTGGTAAAGCAGAGACACTGCAGTTGGATCAACATACTTCTAAGGTACTGTATCTGTTTGCCAGTTTGTTCAGTTAACTTCTAGTTATAAAGTGTTTGATTCCTGCCATGTCAGTTTATGCACATTATAATATATTGTTGGTATTTATTATGTATGTGTCCATGTTGGATTCTGCAATATATTTTATGAACAAGGTGGTCAATAATGTAATGTAGAGTGCAAACAAGAAGTTATTTGTAAAATAGATAAGTTCATGTTGTCATGTGTATTCAAATGTAAAAACCTGAATATTGCTTTGAGTAAACAGTAAACAACAGAAGACAAAGGGAATGTTTCAGTGAAAAACACATGAAATACACACAAACATGTTCTCAGTTGAATGTTTATTAGACAAATGGTGTTCAACTTTTTCATACATGTGTATATATATAAACATCAACAACAAATACAATTTTGGCACCAACATTGCAAAATAAATTAAGAAAAAAATACTGAAGGGAAAAAAAGGACACTTGCATGCATACACTACTCGCTGCAATAATTGGCCTATATCTTACCCTCACAAAAAAGTCATGAGCAAAACAACATTGTTTTACACCAACTGTTGAATTTTAAGACATTATTAACACATCCAGCAAAAATACATGGCATTAACAAGCTTTATTTCATGTTGTTGACTTTCAAAGTGGTTACCCTCTTGGCCCCACCATTTAACATTGTCTTCAATTATAGCAGTGTTTTGACCAAACAAAAATAGAAACAAAACCAAGAACAAATTTTCACACACACACACACACACACACACACAAATACATGTGCACACAATTAAGTGGACTTTTTCCCCTCAGCACAATCACACATACACACAGAGAAAGTTTTACCTTTTCAATCAATATTAGAAACAGAAAGACAGAGAGGTAATCTAGAAACAGCTTCAATGTTATTGTGGGCAAGGAGAGGAAGGGAGGGAATGAAAACTAATCAGTTTTTCTGTGGAGACGGTTGGCTCTTCAATCCCCAGATTTTTTTTTGTTAACCATAATCTTGCCACCTTGGCTAGAGCAGTAAATGTCTTTGCTTGCTTCAATGTCTCTATGATTTTTTCAATTTCACTACCATTTTTTTTTTCAAAAACACTACCTTTTTTTCAATTTCACTGTGATTTTTTTTTTCCAATTTCACTATGCAGAAAATCATTCCACAACTGTGAATCACAGTTTTCATAACGCTTCTCTTTGCAGGTCTCCTCGGACTAAAGTCTTTTAGCTTTGTCTTTCGGGGCATTGGCTTCCCTCCGTGTGTGGCTGTGCTAGGGTAGGGTAACTGGCTGCACATCAGGGGCAACAAGCTGCACATCAAGGGCACCATGCCTTACATCAGGGGCAACATGCCACACTTCAGGGCTACATCTGCACTGGAGGTCTCATCTGTCATGTCTTTGGCATGAACTTGAAACCTGACACACCTGAAAATTTTGTGGAGCTTCTGCAACAGAAATCATCATGGCAGTTTTATGAATATGAAAATGGTCCTTTGTGACTTCAACGGTACCATGCTGCATATTTATGCTCACAGATGTAGCAGTGTGACTTCCGTTTCTCTTTCAACTGGAACTAACAGTTAGTAACATACGACTAGGAATGTCACATGCAATAAAACCTTGGGTTGTATCTTGGGTGTAAAGATTTCTTCTTTCATATCAGATGACTGACAACACTTTTTCTAGATGCATCAAGTTTTGGAAAGCTGCTGCATAGTTTTGTTACCACTCTTGGCTCTTAGCATAACATGGAGGTAGCCCTGATATGGCACTTAAGAGGTCAGCTTGGCTGACAGCCATATGAAATGAAAATGAAATGTGAATGCTTCTGATTTTAATTACAAATGACATAAACCTTTAAAAAACAAAAATAAACAAACAAAAATGCAGTGACACACACAATGTGTTTTCGTATAATTTTGAAAATGAATCAGTTTCTTCTTTCTTGCTCTTTCTCCTTATTTTCAAATTTTTATTTTTCTATCCAGTGAAATAGTCATACAGTTTTACAACTGTCAGGCAATGTGCAAAGAAGTACAACCGTTCAAAAATGTACCAAGTCATTCAGTAAGCAGTACAATTACAAGAATATACCTGGTTTACAGAATGTAGTTGTTGTTGTTCTTTGTCACACACACACACACACACACACACACACAAGAAAAGACACCACTCAACTTTCAGGTCTAAAGTGTGTGACACACTATAAACGTGGCTTTCCATCTGATCACACCAGAATTTTCCTCAACAGACTACAATCCGACATTCATCAGTGTCTCTAGAACACACCCGAGGAAAAAAAAAAAACCCTGCATAAATGATATTAGAATTTTGAACACACATTTCTAAAGGGACCTAATTTCACTGTGTAGAGTGGTCAAGGATGAAATATTTCATTAAAATACCATATTATTTTATTTAGATAAAATATATTACTGAGATTGATTTCAAAATATGTTTATATGACAACACCCATCCTGAAATACCAAACAAACAAAAATGCATGTAGACAACAAGACTTGTGTAAGTACACAGTGCTTAATTTTTGCTGTTAGGTAGCAAATGCTATTTCAGTCACATGGATCATACTTGACACAATTTGGAAAAAGACTTCCATGCTGCAGTGCAGAATCATATTTTCAGTGTCAAGGTGAAAGTTCTCATTTGACCTTGGACATGTTGTGCATCCATTTTAGATGTTAGGCTGAGACTGCCTTTTTCTTTGTCTGTCAACTGGCCAGTGTGGTTTGAGGTTACAATAAACTGAAATATTGCCATTATCTTTCAGGTGTTATGTGGCTTCAATTTTTGCACCTTTTTTGTTTTTGGTCTTGGTGTGTGTGTGTGTGTGTGTGTGTGTGTGTGTGTGTTGAGAAAATTGCCTTTGTTCAGACAAATTTTTTCTTTTCACTTTCAGAATGTGTTTTTAGTTTTGCTAATATGATTTACCTTCTAGGATTAGGGATGTCTGAGTCCACAGGCATAGTTGCATTCAGATCACATTCCTTATTATGTCAGCTGGCTGTTCATTTGAGCTGCAAGAGAATTATATCAATGTCAGAAAACATTCACTGTCATTGGGAGGTAGTGAGTAGTTCATGGCAGTTTCTAATCCTGTGATCACATCACATCCCCAGGAAATATTTTACCTATGTGGCCAGTGTCCTGTAAATACATGAACATTTTGTTTGCTATGAAACCATTTCATACAGTTTGAAAATGTTCACAGAGGGAAAGTATCCACTCATAATGAATACATCACAGGGATTTACTGTATCACATGTCATAACAGCTATCAGATTGTTGTACAGTAATCCATATCATAATAGCCTTCAGACTGTTGTACAATAATCTGTCATCATCTAATTGTTGTACTAGAATCTACATGTATATTGTATATTTTGTGCTTCAAGCTTTCTGAAAGAAGAAACATAATTAGCTTTTCAATCTTTTTCTCAACAACAGGAAAGCTAAAGTTACAAATGTTTGTACATTTCTAGTGCCCCAAAATCGATTCACATAAGCTCAAGGTTTATAATCAGAGCTGAAAAACAAACTACCTAACACGTTTAACAACTTATGCAGACAGTACACATTAAGCATGGATGCAGCACCTGAAATATTCAGTTTATCAAAACATGACAACTTAATGCACTGTTGGGTATTTTGTAAAATTTGCTCATTACTTTGCTGTACCTAACATCAGCGATCACTTACTAAAAAGAAATTTTCTATGAATCACAATTAAATGTAAACATGCATGTCTTAATGTGACCTTCAGGTTAGATGAGCTTAATGCAGAAGGAAGCTGCATTTGGAGTTTGGTTATCATTTGAGAAATATATAATTACATGCAAGGTATGCAAAACAACTAAAGAAATTAAATATACATCTCATTACCCAATGGCTAATTTATAATTTACCATCAGCAATACTATATACACACACACACACACACACACACACACACACACACACACACACACACACATGCATGCGAAACAAAGAAACTTGGGGTAGGGTATATCAGGAATCTAGAATTTAAATTACCAAGCTCACTTCAAGTGCTGGCTGGTAGATGCTGCTGTCGGAATGTGTTGTGACCATCACCTGAAAAAAAGGTATATTTCATATTGATCAAATACATTACAAGTCAAACAAATGTACATAATATTCATCACCTACAAACATCTATTTAGTTGCTTGAGTGAATAAGTATTTTTTCAATTACAGAAAGTTACAATATTCTACAAATTTCTCACACATATTTATTTTCTGTTGGTCATGTAGATAACAGCCCAGGCACTATGTGAGGTTTTTATGTCAATATCATCATCATCATCATCATCGTGTTATCATAATATTAAAATAACAGTACTTTCCAACATTAGAAAT
Organism: Conus betulinus; assembly: GCA_016801955.1. Classification (NCBI taxonomy): domain Eukaryota; kingdom Metazoa; phylum Mollusca; class Gastropoda; order Neogastropoda; family Conidae; genus Conus; species Conus betulinus. The sequence goes on from JADBJO010008452.1 coordinate 38,806, forward strand.
TGCTTTACAATGACTGAAAGTACAATAATGAGCGAACTCAAAATGCTATCCTGTTCCAAGTCTACCTAGAACAGATCCTTATGTACATACCTACAAATTCATCACACTTGTTAAAGACACACACACACACACACACACACACAAACACATGCACACATACACACACGCACGCACACACACACACACACACCTTTCAAGACAACCAATTGCAAAAAAAAAAAAAAAAAAAAGAAAAAAAAATTCCATTCACATGTCTCACTGCATGACACTTAAAAACACACATTAACTCGGTCACCTATCCCCACCCCCCACAGACATACACTTCCACACTCATGCATTACACTTGCTAAGTGCCTTACAATATTGTTCAGGAATAACAACAAACCACACACATGATATATGCCCTTCCACATTGGGCTATGCATGATAACGCACACGCACATCTACACATTTGATGTTTGTACATGCATGCACACAACACACACACACTTTCTCCCCTCACATACACTGGCACACACACAGTAACATACAGTGATACACATAGCTTTTACTGCAGGCTTTTCAGTGTTCCCATCATGTTTGACTCACCTCTGATACCTTGGATCAGGTCACTGTCACCACCAACAATCATGTCGATCAGCTCGTCTGTGGGTTTAGAGGGCACTGCCCCACTGCCCGTTTTCATATGGCCTGCGGTTCCATTCCGATGGTCTCTCTTTAGATTTGTCCATTTTTCACCGACTTACTCTCAGTCTTCGACATCGTTGTTTACTCAGGAAATGCAGGAAATAGGTCGCAAACGCATGCACTGAGAGCGAGATTACGGGAATCCCCTGTCAGTCTAAAAATAGACGGCCGGGTAACTAACCGACGACAGACCGCGGCTCATGAATAGGAATGCGTTAAACAGCGGGTCCAGTTTAACCGCCGGTTCCGTACCCGCCGGAGGTAAAACTAACCGGAGGTCAACAGCAGGTTGTCCATGAATACCACCCCAGGCGGATCAAACTGATCAAGAATTCCCTCTTGTTTGCTACATTTTGGGCAGTCTGCATGTCGAGTAGCGTGGTTTCCTTGTTTTCAGGATGCAATAGCATGTGTAGCGGCAGGGCAGGTCGAAGTGCTGGTTTGGCATGGGGAGGCACCTCTTGACATGGCAGCTTTGTCTGCAGAACTGGCTCAGCACGGCTCAGTCCTGTACTTGATACTGAAGGCTTCTGGAGGGGCTTGCTCACTGTGGCATATTGGAACAGCACCAAAGCTGCATAGTGTGAACTCCCAGTTCTGGAGAGTGATGACTTGTCTCCATAGTCCGAGTTGTCCTTGCCTCCGTAGCATAATCCTCCCTGGTGAATGTACTGGGTATGGGTGTTTCTCCTTCTTCTGAGCATTTCACAGCATAACTAGCCAGGAGACTGCAGGCAGATCTGATGGTCTGGTAGCTAGCACTGGCACCAATCCTGTTGAAGGCTGTGAGAAGGCTCTTGCTGCGATCTCGAGTGTAGAGGGCATGGCCAAGCACCATATGCTGTGGAGTACACTTCATCCCACTGTGAAGGTTGTACAAGAGAATTTGGAACAGACAGTGCAGCTGTGTACTTCTGTGATCTCTCACCCAGTTCTCTTGTTGTTCCTGTGTGGGCTGTTGTTGCTGTGGAAGCTGTTCTACTGGCTCGTCTTCCTCGCTCTCAAGGGGCTGGATGAGCTCGCCTAACTCTGTCGCACTGCTCCGGAACATCTTGTGCTTTGGGACCTTGAACAGAGCAGCAAAGAAGCCAAAGAGAAGCTCTGGCATCAGAAGCTGTCCTGAAGACCAAAATCAACGTCTACGAGTGCTGCTCTCAACTTGGTGCCAGCATCTCTCATTATGTCCTGGCTCTTGAGCTTGACAGCTAGCTCAGCAGCATTGATGTCAGACAAAAAGGGAAATGTCAGATTCATTTACCCTGCTGTTTGGAGAGAATGTGACAGACTCTCCGTATTGGGAGCTGATCAATTGTCTCATATCACGGTTTCTTAGAATTTTATGGCCAATCTCAATTTTTGGCAATGTTTGGCAACATAAATGCCAGTTTTATTTCACCAGCCAAACCTGTTTAAACCTGACTCCCACATATTAGAATTAATTAAATTTAGATATACTACATCTGTGATTATTGCTCAAAATCACCACAAGTTACGGATAAGGTCATCGGTATAACAAAATTACCTTGACCATGGCATCTGAAGGCCAATATAACCCCAAATGGACAAAATGATAAGAGAAATGAACTCAGCACATCAAAATCACTTGGATTAGAAGTATTACAAGTGTATATATTGTCAAAAACACAATAGTTAGGATTTTCACTGTGGCCGGTAGCGGCCATATTTGAATCGGCCATTACGCAAAATGAACCAAGGTGGTGCTCGATCACCTCCGTGATTTTTCATATCTAGGTACCCTTGACAAAAGTCAAGTGAGAAATTCTCCTAACACCATAATGTACACGGGACTTATAGCCAGGTACTGGATTAAGACCCAGCATGGTTAAAGAGACATCACCAAACCTCCTGTTCTCACAAGGCTGAGCTAGAAATGTGCTTATGAAGCTCCTGTGCATGATCTTTACCTGGGCTACTATGGGAGAAACTCTTGTTCTCACTATGTTGGTAGCATTTGTCATAGCACTTGTCACAGCTGTCTATTTCTCTTTACCGTATCTCTGCCAAAACTAGTATGGTAGAACTCCTTGTCTACTTCCCTTTACAAGATCTTCGCCTGGTCTACAAAGGGAGAAACTACTGATCTCATGACACTCGTAATGCACTTATCATTACTGTACCCCTGGTTACTAACATCAATGATGAAACATAAAATAACATGACCTCCACCTACCTACATCAATGATGAAACAAGCTATACATGACTCATTATTACTGACATCAATGATGAAACATGCAATAACATGACCCATTCCTACTGACATCAGTGATAAAACATGCAATAACATGACCCATTCCTACTGACATCAGTGCTGAAACATGCAATAACATCACCCCCTCCTACTGACATCAGTGCTGAAACATGCAATAACATCACCCGCTCCTACTGACATCAGTGCTGAAACATGCAATAACATCACCCACTCCTGTTGACATCAGTGTTGTTGAAACATGCAAAAACATGACCCATTCCTACTGACATTAGTGATAAAACATGCAATAACATGACCCATTCCCACTGACACCAGTGATAAAACACGCAATAATAGTACTGACTTCTAGACCTTGCAATTATAATGTGTACTGCACAAAGGCTCAGTCACTGAATGTTCAGAAAATGCCAGACTGTGACTAAAATAAAATTGCTCTATCACACTGTTCCTTAACCTTTAGAATGCCCATGGCACACTGGTGCACCGAGCTGCTATCTTGCCGATACAGCCCCAGGTGCACTCCTGCGCCCATTAAGGGGTAGTGAAATCAGTAAGCTTATACTTGATTGGCTGAAGAGAAATCTTAAATAAATGTCAGCCAACTGCCCAGAGAAACGTGGACAAACGAGTCACAAGACAACACACAACACATTTCGACCTCTTAGGTCTTCCTCAGGTGAAACAAAGACGGACAAAATAACGAAAATGCACTTAGCTTTGATCACTTCAGATTGCTTATTCAGATCGCCTTCCGTGCGCTGAACTCAGAAGCAATCTGAAGCGATCAAAGCTAAGTGCATTTTCGTTATTTTGTCCGTCTTTGTTTCACCTGAGGAAGACCTATGAGGTCGAAACGCGTTGTGTGTTGTCTTGTGACTCGTTTGTCCACATTTCTCTGGGCGGTTCGCTGACATTTATTTAAGATTTGTTTAGATTTCCGCCTGCAGTCGTTTCACTTTGCAACTGGCTGAAGAGAACCAATCAGAATGAAGCCATCCCATAATGCACTAGGATTTCAACTTCCTTTCCGTCCTGTGTGAGCACCATTTTCCATGTGGTTTGTTTACCGTAATTTTTTTTTTTCACTTTTTCGAAAATTTTGAGTAAAATTTCAACATGGACACTGGCGATCAGCAATTCTTGCATGAGGTGTTTTTCGACTCTGACTCTAATGAAAAGTTTTAAGGGTTTAATTGTGAAGATATTGAGAATGTTGTGGCAGAGTGGGAATGGGCTGATGCAGGTGAAGGGGGACTGAGAGATGATATCAAGACCCTGTGGACTCCAGGGCTCTATGACCCATTAGGCATGTCATTTTTTTTTTTCACAATCAAAGCATATACAAAGCACATAATATTTGGTACTGGCATGTTCTTTATTCACTCCTCCTACATTCACGCCAAGTTCCATAACTGCACAAACAATAGAAAAGAAATTACACAATTTGAAGATGGTAGGTGTGCAGATTTTTTCAGTCACCCAAAAAGAATATGGCTGCAGGCAGAAGTTACCGCTCATGATCTGGCCTCCTTAAGGTTTCTTTTAACCTGCATGTTTTTCTGATTTTGTGGATGGGCTCAGGGCTGACAAGCTCAGTCTTTCCTTCCATTTCTTTCCCGCAGGCACACAGCCCATTGACTTTACATTTTGCCAACTTTGACTTTCCAAGAGTAAATGCTATGTTTTGATTTCACTGGCATCTTTTTCATACAGGCACTCACTCTTCCACTTTCTTTAATACACTGTCGACAACTGAAGCCACGTCAAATTTTCCTTTTACATAGCTATAGGGCATTTTGAAAATAACTGGTCGATGTTCCTCTTTCCATTGTGCCTAGACATGAGCACTGGCCTTGGGAAGATGTCTCCCCTGCCAAAAGAGCACTTCTGTTTGCTGCCACAAAAACTCAATCCTGGCATTTTTCTTCTTTTTTTTATTTATCATTAAAAACAGATTTCCGTCTTTGACAATTTTATGAAATCTTATTTCTATCCACAGGATCTAATCTGTGCACTGTGCAAGGCCCTGTAACGTACTTACACAGCATGTCTAGAAAAGTTACTGGTGTTTCTATTTCTGTGTCCAACCTCTGACTTCAGTCTGATTATCATTATTTTGGGGCAGATAAAATAAATCATATGCCTTTTACCTACTTCATTTTACAAAAAAAAAAAAAAAAAGATGGGTGGTGAAAGGGTTCCTGTGTTGGTGTGTCCCCTGACTGCGGCGCCCAGTGTTGGGTGTCCATAATGAGCACAAGAGGGTACAGACAGACACAATACAGTTGGAACAGAAACGGAGATGCATAGCAAGTTCAGTGCAGCATCATGAAAAACTTTTCCCTTGTCAGAACCTATCAGGACTGCTGCCTGCAGCAGAAAGAACCTGAAGAAAATCATGGACATGTACACAGAGGGGACACAGTCACTGAGTCCATACTCCAAAGTACCACTGCTTCTGTGGACACCTGCTGCCACTTTTGACATGAACCACAGTGGGAGTCTGTCAACACCCCAAAATACTCCTGTTTTTGTGGATGACACTGGAATGTCTGCGTGGTCAGTGTCCTCTCCTGCAGCCAGACTGAACAGACAGTGATTGTCATGGAATGTCTGTGTGGTCAGTGTCCTCTCCTGCAGCCAGACTGAACAGACAGTGATTGTCATGGAATGTCTGTGTGGTCAGTGTCCTCTCCTGCAGCCAGACTGAACAGACAGTGATTGTCATGGAATGTCTGTGTGGTCAGTGTCCTCCTGCAGCCAGACTGAACTGACAGTGATAGTCATGGAATGTCTGTGCGGTCAGCCAGTGTCCTCTCCTGCAGCCAGACTGAACAGTGTTTGTCATGGAATGTCTGTGTGGTCAGTGTCCTCCTGCAGCCAGATTGAACAGTCAGTGATTGTCATAGAATGTCTGTGTGGTCAGTGTCCTCTCCTGCAGCCAGACTGAACAGTCAGTGATTGTCATGGAATGTCTGTGTGGTCAGTGTCCTCTCCTGCAGCCAGACTTAGCAGTCAGTGATTGTCATGGAATGTCTGTGTGGTCAGTGTCCTCTCCTGCAGCCAGACTGAGCAGTCAGTGATTGTCATGGAATGGCTGTGTGGTCAGTGTCCTCTCCTGCAGCCAGACTGAGCAGTCAGTGATTGTCATGGAATGTCTGTGTGGTCAGCCAGTGTCCTCTCCTGCAGCCAGACTTAGCAGTCAGTGATTGTCATGGAATGTCTGTGTGGTCAGTGTCCTCTCCTGCAGCCAGACTGAACAGTCAGTGATTGTCATGGAATGTCTGTGCGGTCAGCCAGTGTCCTCTCCTGCAGCCAGACTAAACAGTCAGTGATTGCCATGGAATGTCTGTGTGGTCAGTGTCCTCTCCTGCAGCCAGACTAAACAGTCAGTGATTGTCATGGAATGTCTGTGTGGTCAGTGTCCTCTCCTGCAGCCAGACTGAACAGTCAGTGATTGTCATGGAATGTCTGTGTGGTCAGCCAGTGTCCTCTCCTGCAGCCAGACTGAACAGTCAGTGATTGTCATGGAATGTCTGTGTGGTCAGTGTCCTCTCCTGCAGCCAGACTGAGCAGTCAGTGATTGTCATGGAATGTCTGTGTTGTCAGTGTCCTCTCCTTCAGCCAGACTTAGCAGTCAGTGATTGTCATGGAATGTCTGTGTGGTCAGCCAGTGTCCTCTCCTGCAGCCAGACTGAACAGTCAGTGATTGTCATGGAATGTCTGTGTGGTCAGTGTCCTCTCCTGCAGCCAGACTTAGCAGTCAGTGATTGTCATGGAATGTCTGTGTGGTCAGTATCCTCTCCTGCAGCCAGACTGAACAGTCAGTGATTGTCATGGAATGTCTGTGTTGTCAGTGTCCTCTCCTGCAGCCAGACTTAGCAGTCAGTGATTGTCATGGAATGTCTGTGTGGTCAGTATCCTCTCCTGCAGCCAGACTAAACAGTCAGTGATTGTCATGGAATGTCTGTGCGGTCATTCAGTGTCCTCTCCTGCAGTCAGATTGAACAGACAGTGATTGTCATGGAATGTCCGTGCGGTCAGCCAATGTCCTTTCCTGCAAATAGACTGAACAGTCAGTGATTGTCATGAATGGCTGTGTGGTCAGTGTCCTCTCCTGCAGCCAGACTGAACAGACAGTGACTGTCATGGAATGTCTGTGCGGTCAGCCAGTGTCCTCCACTGTTCAAAGCAATGGCACAAGTGAAGTGACATTTATCACTCTCCAAAAGGTGCTGCCCGTTTTAGTGGGTTTTGTGAGAGGAGGGTAAGGGATGATCTTGTGAGGGAGGAGAAGGGGTTGAAAGGAGCAGAGAGGTCTACTCAACATATTTATGTGTATTAGGCGTAGGGAGGTCTACTCAACACATTTATGTGTATTAGACATAGGGAGGTCTACTCAACACATTTATGTGCATTTACATTTATGTGTATTAGGCACAGGGAGGTCCAGTCGACATATTTATGTGTATTAGGCGTAGGGAGGTTTACTCAACACATTTATGTGTATTAGGCGTAGGGAGGTCTACTCGACACATTTATGTGTATTAGGCGTAGGGAGGTCTAGTCAACACATTTATGTGTATTAGGCGTAGGGAGGTCTAGTCAACACATTTATGTGTATTAGGCGTAGGGAGGTCTAGTCAACATGTTTATGTGGCAGGACGTTAATAGGTCTACTCAACATATATTTATGTGGCAGGATGTTAGGAGGTCGACTCAACTTCTTTACATGTGCCAGAAGTAAAGTCTACCTAACATATTTACAAGTGCCCACAAAGCTGTACAGAAAGCCAAAATAGCAGGGCAGCCCCATGGATTAGCTTATCTCTGTGAATGGACAAGACTGTGGGCACTGTTCCTAGACACAGAGCAATGTGACTGTCATCTTAGAGAATTGTTAATAGATACTACACAACATGTACTATAGAAGATATTACATGACAAGCAGTGTAATAGACATTACACAAAAAGTATATTACACAACATATATACAGAAGACAATACATAACACACAGTGAAGGAGATACAACACAGCATGTAGTGGAGCAAAGGAAATCTTAAATGAGGCAACGGAACTGTAAAGAATAAGCAAACAACAAAAGGACACAACCATAACTCCAAACGAATTCTGTTGCGCCATTTGGTGTTGAAAGCAGCATCCATCTGGGATTACTGGCATGTCATCATTTCATGGGAGCAAGGTTTACCCTACTTGTTTGATATGTAGTGTGGCACACATCCACCAACAATGTGTAGCGTAGCAGAACTTACACAACAGCAGGAAAAACTCTAGGATGAGCTCGACAGCGGCAGTCAGAGAAGATGACCCATCAGGCAAGTGTTTCAGCGAACACGCCTTACATTCCCACATCCAGTACTTCTACATGACTTTGTGCGGTCACAAATTTTTTGTGTGTGTCACCAGGATTCGAACCCACACCTCCAGGATGGCTGGGCACCTCAAGGCCAAGCTACCTTCAGAAGGATGTCTTACCCACTCAGCTATCAAGCACCAGCTCTACGGTGGGAAACTGTCACCTTGTGAAGTTCACTACTGCTCGTCCCTGACCTGGCTGAGTTGGCTCTCTTTTCAACTGCTCCTGTTGCTTCCAGGGCAAATCCCCTTATTTCCACCTCTGTGGCAAGGAGTATGGCTGGGAAGCCAGGTCCACTCAAGCTGCTGGATAGACTGGCCTAGTTCTCAGTCTTGTGCATACAAGGTTCCTTCATTCTAGTTCCACAGTGAAATGAACCCAAATCCTTTGTTTTGATGGACGAACACAACAGTGTTTCAGGCAATAGGCACAGACATGCGGCGTAGCAGACATAAACAAGTGGTGTAGCAGACATCAAAATCATGTAATGTAGTGGACATAAAACAAGAAGTAGCGTAGCATACAAAAGAAAACATACAGTGTAACAGACATAAGCAAACATGTTGAACAGTAGACATAAGTAAGCAACATGAAGTGTAGCAGACATTAGTGGAGAACATGTAATGTTGCAGACTTCATGGAATGGGGAGGGAGCATGCAGGGATATAAAGGAAACAGCCTGTACCATGCATGACCAACTCATCAACCATGACAACCATAATGCATGCAACAATTCAATGATCAGCGTGGCATAATGCAATGCTTGATCAAAGAGACAAGTTATGACGCAAACACAAACCACAGAGATCAATGGCAAAGAGAAATCATGAAATCTTACCAACATGCAAACAGGTTTTGGACACAGACACATAAATTACCTGGGCATATCACGCCTGATCATAAAAGAAATGACAGCAGGAATTAACGGCATGTTTGGAATGGATGAACAACAAACATAACATGATGAGCACATACTTATCAACAATGCCAAAAATCAAACATTACCATGACCATGAAGTCCAAGTGTGTGTGTGTGTGTGTGTGTGTGTGTGTGTGTGTGTGTGTGCGCACATCTGTGTGCAGGTGTCAATTAATATTTGCATGTGGAAGGGAAGGGGAGGCATATACATGAGTCTGCTGCGAGAGAAAAACAGCTCATCTAAAAGAAAAAAAAACGAATAAATAAATCACCATTGACTTAATGTCTAGCTGTTTTCAATAAAACGTTAACTGCTAAATCAATGGCACAGGCTGCAGCAGGGAAGGATGCTACAGTGAAGGAACAGAGGGAGCCAACACAGTCCCTGCCCTCCGAGGCCAACCCTCTCTGTGATCTCTTCTTCGGATGATAGGCTTGTGTTTTAATGGCTGGTGTCCAAACAAGTGTGCTCATCAGACAATACATGCAACCCTCCTCTTCTGTGACCCTTGTGACCTAGAGACCAAAGGGAAGGGGAAGGGGATGAAGGGGACACAGGAAGGGGGAATCTCATACTAGTTCCTGTAATACATTGATGCTTCTTTGCCTCTTAACGCTGGAGATGGGGAACGCACATGACTGACAGAATGCAGACTAAGAGAGAAGAGGCGTGGTGTGGGGATAAGTGTCGGCCTTCTCATACTCTATAGGAGGTACACTGTACAGACAGACAGACAGACTGATAGCCAGCTGAAAGAGATGGGTGGTGTGGACGGACGGAATGGGATGATGAGAGGCAGTGTCTACCTGCTAATGCAGTAGGCAGGAGACACACGATACAGACAGACAGACTGAGGGTGGACTACAGAGGGGTATAGAGGTGCCATGTAGTAAGGGGACAGACAGAGGGGTATAGAGGTGGCATGGGGTAGGGGGACAGACAGAGGGGTATAGAGTTGCCATGGGGTAGAGGGACAGACAGGGGGGGTATAGAGGTGCCATGGAGTAGGGGGACAGACAGAGGGGTATAGAGGTGGCATGGGGTAGGGGGGCAGACAGAGGGGTATAGAGTTGCCATGGGGTAGAGGGACAGACAGGGGGGGTATAGAGGTGCCATGGAGTAGGGGGACAGACAGAGGGCAGACCTGTCTACCTCAATATTGAACCGACGTATTCCATGGAGTAAATTTTAGTATTTCATGACAAAAAAAAAGAGTATTTTTCTTACCTTGAACTTTAATATGGATCTTATATAGCGCAATTCTTGCAGCCAACTCACTGCGCTGTACTCACACTCAAACACTCACACCCACTAGCACAAGAGCACTACACACACACACTGCACGTATCTAGTTGAACATCTCATTAACAAAAATAATATTATAATGCCCTCCTTCCTTTCACCATCACCCCTCCAGCCTACACACACACACACACACACACACACACACACACACACACACACACACAGAGTGACAGACAGTCACACACATGTATACCCTTCATACAGTTTTTAATTTTCCATCTTTTTTCTTCTCTTTGTACTGCCACTCAAACTCCCCCCGACACCCCCCCCCCCCCCCCCCCCCCTGTTTTTGGGCGTGGGGGTGTGGGCGCGGGGAGTGGAGCTAATTAACAGTAGAAGTTAAAAGCGACAGATACACCTTGAGCAATTCTGCTGTCACTAGTGTCAGCAAACATCTTCATGAATAAGGAACAAGGTGAGCTGTCGTTAACAGAGACAGATTCACGTCAGCCACCAGCCTACACATCATGATCATTATCTCGGCGTTTGTCACCTGCAGCTCCAGGTCCCCATCTAGACTTCCCCTCGGACTTTTTCAATGCTTGTACAATTGAAGGTGTTCCTTTCATCACTTCTGATAGTTCTTTATGCGATTTTGACAAAACATGCTTTATGCAGTCGTTGCGCCCTCCATAAGCACAACTAAAACTCGTTTCACACAAAGTGTACCACAAGAAAGTTGGACCATTTTTGAGCTTGGGACTAAGCACTTCCAAGTTTGCTAGGGTATACATTCAGGAAAGTGTGCTCCCTCGTTTTGGCAACCTTCTTTTCAACATCTAGCTCCTCATCACTCTCATGAACGCGTAATTTCACTGGTGGCAAATTCTCTTAGTGGATATCTGTCAGTCGCTCACTATGAAAGATGGCTGACCATGGTCTAAGCGAGTACACGCCAACTGGAACTGGGGACAATAGCTCGCTTCTTCAAACAGGAAAATAGTGCTTTTCTTTTTTTTTTTGGTAGCCAATGTTGCCAATTTACACACATTTTTTGTCGTACTTGGCATATTATCATATTTTCAAGTCAAATTTTGCATAATATGCTAAAAAGTCGTAGGGTAGACAGGTCTGAGAGGGCTGTACAGGTGCCATGGGGTAGGGAGACTGACAGAAGGGTATAGAGGTGCCATGGGGTAAGGGGACTGACAGAAGGGTATAGAGGTGCCATGGGGTAAGGGGACTGACAGAAGGGTGTAGAGGTGCCATGGGGTAAGGGGACTGACAGAAGGGTGTAGAGGTGCCATGGGGTAGGGGGACAGAGAGAGGGGTGTAGAGGTGCCATGGGGTAGGGGGACAGACAGAGGGTATAGAGGTGGCATGGGGTGGGGGACAGACAGAGGGGTGCAGAGACACCATGGGGTAGGGGGACAGAGAGAGGGGTGTAGAGGTGCCATGGGGTAGGGGGACAGACAGAGGGGTATAGAGACGCCATGGGGTAGGGGGACAGACAGAGGGGTGTAGAGACACCATGGGGTAGGGGGACAGACAGAGGGGTGTAGAGACGCCATGGGGTAGGGGGACAGACAGAGGGGTGTAGAGACGCCATGGGGTAGGGGGACAGACAGAGGGGTGTAGAGGTGCCATGGGGTAGGGGGACAGACAGAGGGGTGTAGAGACGCCATGGGGTAGGGGGACAGACAGAGGGGTGTAGAGGTGCCATGGGGTAGGGGGACAGACAGAGGGGTGTAAAGGTGCCATGGAGTAGGGGGACAGACAGAGGGGTGTAGAGGTGCCATGGGGTAGGGGACAGACAGAGGGGTGTAAAGGTGCCATGGGTAGGGGGACAGACAGAGGGGTGTAGAGACGCCATGGGGTAGGGGGACAGACAGAGGGTATAGAGGTGGCATGGGGTGGGGGACAGACAGAGGGGTGTAGAGACACCATGGGGTAGGGGGACAGACAGAGGGGTGTAGAGACACCATGGGGTAGGGGGACAGACAGAGAGGGGTGTAGAGACACCATGGGGTAGGGGGAAAGACAGAGGGGTGTAGAGGTGCCATGGGGTAGGGGGACAAACAGAGGGGTGTAGAGACACCATGGGGTAGGGGGACAGACAGAGGAGTGTAGAGACACCATGGGGTAGGGGGACAGACAGAGGGGTGTAGAGACACCATGGGGTAGGGGGACAGACAGAGGGGTGTAGAGACACCATGGGGTAGGGGGACAGACAGAGGGGTGTAGAGACGCCATGGGGTAGGGGGACAGACAGAGGGGTGTAGAGACACCATGGGGTAGGGGGACAGACAGAGGGGTGTAGAGGTGCCATGGGGTAGGGGGACAGACAGAGGGGTGTAGAGGTGCCATGGGGTAGGGGGACAGACAGAGGGGTGTAGAGACACCATGGGGTAGGGGGACAGACAGAGGGGTGTAGAGGTACCATGGGGGTAGGGGGACAGACAGAGGGGTGTAGAGACACCATGGGGTAGGGGGACAGACAGAGGAGTATAGAGGTGGCACGGGGTAGGGGGACAGACAAAGGGTTATAGAAGTGGCATGGCTTAGGGGGACTGACAGAGGGGTACAGAGGTGGCATGAGGTAGGGGGACTGACAGAGACAGCGTCTGCCTGCAAACTCTGTAGGCAGGAGACACACAATACAGACAGAAGGCAGACTGGGAGAGAAGGAGGTGGAGTGGGTGAGGTGAGGGGATAGAAGGGGGTTGTGGCTGCATGCTCAAACTGGATACAGGGGGACACAGAACAGACAGACAGACAAAAGAGGGATTCAGAGAGAGTATTAGGGCTGAGGGTGGGGGGTAGGGACAGGAAGAATCATTAGCATGTGCAATGCTTACCAGGTCATTTTCTTCATCGAAGTCCCCTTCCTCATCCTGAGAGAGAGAAAACACAGGGTACAGTACATTTCAATCTTCACACCAACCACTTTCATCAACCACAGGGTCACGTACGTACACACATCACAGGACTACCATCCCTCACATCACCTGTCTACACATCACAGGTACTACCACCCCTACAGGGTCACCCGTCTACACACATCACAGGTACTACTTTCCCTAACATCACCTGTCTACACACATCACAGGTACTACACCCTTAATACATGGTCACTGTCTACACACATCACAGGTACTACTTTCCCTAACATCACCTGTCTACACACATCACAGGTACTACACCCTTAATACATGGTCACCTGTCTACACACATCACAGGTACTACTTTCCCTAACATCACCTGTCTACACACATCACAGGTACCACCATCCCTCACTAGTCACGTGTCTACACACATCATGGGTATCTCCACCCTTCACACAGTCACCACATCACAGGGTACTACCACCCCTCATACAGTCACATGTCTACACACATCATAGGTACTACCATCCCTCATACAGTCACCTGTCTACACACATCACAGGTATTACCATCCCTCACCAACCACCTGTTTACACACATTACAGGTACTACCACCCCTCATACAGTCACCTGTCTACACACATCACAGGTACCTCCACCCCTCACACAGTCGCCTGTCTCCACACATTACAGGTACTACCATCCCTTACCAATGACCTGTCTACACACATTACAGGTACTACCTCCTTCAGTCACCTGTCTACACACATCACAGGTACCTCCACCCTTCACACAGTCACCTGTCTACACACATCACAGGTACCTCCACCCTTCACACAGTCACCTGTCTACACACATTACAGGTACTACCATCCTTCACACAGTCACCTGTCTATACATATCACAGGTAGTCCACCCTTCACAGTCACCTGTCTGCACACATCACAAGCACTACCACCCCCCTTATGGTTACATTTACTTTTTTGTTGCACACGAGCACAGAACCATGCGCTGACCAGCTGCTGTGGCACAAAGATCAGCATCTCTGATTAAGTTCTGAGGATCAAGGGTTCAATTCCCATTTGAGCCATTACTTTGTGGGATTTTCAAGCCTCCACAGGCTCCCACCCACAGTTCAGTTTGTATGGGTTCAACTGGGAAGACTGAAACCACACACTTGGACGAGTCTCAGTGCTGGTCTAATCTCCTGAACAACACTGCGCAAGCATCTCTCTCTCAGGCCTGACTATACTATGAAAGTAAGCTTAGAGTACAGCCCTGTCATGTTGCCTCTAAACGGAACGGAACTCATCAGACATCCACTTCATCAACCTCATCCTCACTGAAAGAAAAAAAAAGGCTTGAATTATGTGGCCCTTCAAATCCCCCTCTCGTGAAGACCTTGATTTTGATGTGCTCTTCACGCTAATGCCCTTGGCGAGTTCATGTTAGGGTTGTTAGTATCAGCCAGTTCATGGAGAGCCTTGTTGGATGGACACTGTTGCGCAATCAAGATGACACTGATGCTGGCTCCAGGACTAAGCTATCATTGTTATCTGGGTAACTGGTGGTGTCCTGTGCATGTTGGACCAGAACAAGTACCACTGAACACCGTCAGCAGTCATACAGTGTCTCCTCTAGTGGGTGCCTCATGACACTTCATTGTCATTGCCATGCTGGGCTGCCGTGGGATGGTCCTGGGTGTGGCTATGAACAAGGAGTCAGAGTGAGTAGTATGCAGGTGCAGTATCAAAACAGTGGCACTGAAGAGGAGACGGGAAAACTAAAAATCATGTCCTAGTGGGATCTTCAACAAGAGGTAAACCTTCATCATCATGACCTGAAAGCCAACACTGTCATTGCTATCACTGTGTTCACCTGTCCATGTTCTCTTGGGCCTCTTTGCAATGTGATTCTGGGGAACTGCGGGTAACTAGGACTTTTTGAATATCTGTGTAAAAGGTGAATGGTGAAGGTAGGGGTGGCGTTTCACACTGTCTGGTAAAAGTGGCAAAGGTGTTTTGGGGTGTAGGAAGGTGTGGTCTGGAAGGCCTGGGAAGACGGCACAACTATAAAAAAATTCCCATGCTATCTACCGTCTAGGGGATGCAGCTGCCATAAATATTTAGAACAGGGTTCTAGCCACTGGGAGGGTAAGTTTACATGCACTAGCGATGACCTTTGTGACCTTAGAGCAGTCTGAACAAAAACAGACCCGTCTGGCACTGTAAGGCACGTGTTGAATTTCCTGCTTCACGAATATATCGGGCAGAAGGAGCATGACATGTGGTTTTAGAACTGGTTCAGTAAAGTAGTTCAGAAAATGAGGGGGTAAAGTGTACAAGTTTATCGAAAAGCATCTGAGCTTCATTTTTATTTGCTCAGTGTATTTAATAGGTTTATAAGTCGTATCATCTGAAGCAAAAACAATGAAAAGTGTGTACTGTGTGCAATGACTTAAATGTCTTAAAAAAAAAAAAAATTCACTTGGATTACACATACTGAATACCTCAGGCTTTCTCTGCATCTGTTCAAAGTAAAAGCCAAGTTTTATGCCCCTTTTCTTCCTCATTTGCTGTTGTCATACTAACCAAACAAATGTAAACCAGATTGTGTTCTCCTACATTTGATTTATGTTGTTTCTGTAACAAAAGCACTGCTATTTTACCAAAAATATTTTTTAATTCTATGCTCATTACAAAGTCTGCACTTTACCCTTTCCGTTGATATATAACAACTGCTTGTTAGGTTTATATTTGGAGACATAAAAAATTAAAAAGTGTGAGACTTTCAAGAAAAAAATTTTAGGGCCTTTTAGGGCCTTTTTTTAGGGCCTAAAATTTACAAAAATAGGGCCATCAGGGCACACGAAAATGCTGAAAAGTGCTCACCACTGCCTCCCACAGATGCGATTTTCTCCAATAAAGACCTCCATTCAGCAAGTACCTAATCACTTTCTGGTATGAATCTTGTCAATTCCATATCCGTATGAAAACAAAGAAATCTTTTACAATGGCTAGAGTAAACACAGTGTTCTTGCAGCACACACAACAAGCAGAAGTCTTAGGAATACAAGTCACAAGATGAAAAAAAAAGTAGGCCTATGCTTTCTTTCCACCTGACTAACAGCGCTTGTCCTTGATTGACTAGCACACACTGCCTCTGGTTGAAGGAGAGAACAGTCCAGTGAGAACAGTCCAGTACTCAAGTCATCCTCCTATTTGTCCTTGGAAATACTTTTGATTTATCCCAAGGAGGCGACCTTTTACAGTTGGGGCTGCTGTCCTCATTCCTTTGTCAATTGGTCAGCTTCTTCATTTCCATATATAGTGCAGTATGAAGGTGTTCACTGGATGGGAGGAGTATTTTCAGTAACCGAGAAATGGTAATCATTTTAGATCAGTAGTACCATAGGATGATGACTATTGTTATATAAGTGGAAAAAATGTAGTGGTGATGGTGCAAGTTGGGGGGATAAAGGAAAATATCAATGACCTGTGGGTGATGCTCATTGGCATGGGTGAGATCAATAGTACTGTAGGATCATGGTCATTGTGGTAAGTGGAAATATAAGGTGGCATTAGTATAATATTGCAGGTTGAGAAAGAGGGTGGAGGGGGGTAGGGGTAGATGACTGATGGGTGATGATCATGTATGATTTGAGTAAACAGTACTGTAGGATGATGATAATTGTTGTATAAGTGGGATAATGTTGTGGCATTGGTGTAAAATGCTTGCGGGGGGGGGGGGGGAAGTGTTCAAAAAGATGGGTGGATGATGATCATGGTCAAGGTGTAGGTATGATCCACAGTGGTGTAGGATGATGGTCATTTTTGTAAAAGGAGTAGGATAGTGTATTGGCAAGTACGATAATGCCAGTGGGGGAATAAAGGAAATGATCAATGACTGATGGATGTTGATCACTGAGATGAGATCTACAGTACTACAGGGTGGTGACCATTGTCATAAGTGAAATACTGTGGTGGCATTGATGTATTAATGCCAGTGGGGGGGGGGGGGGGGAAAAAAAAAAAAGGAATAAATTTGATGATTGATCATTGCCATAAGTGAAATAGCATGATAGCTTTGGCATGATAATGCCAGTTGAGTAAAAAAAAAAAAAAAAAAAAACACTGGGGGGGGGGGGGGGGGGGGGGGGGGGGGGGGGCAATGATGATCAATGACTGATTGATGGTGATGGTTGTCACAGGCGAAATCATCACCGTCTCATGCACACACGCATGCATGATACATGCACGCACACACATGTACATACACACACACACACACACACATACATGCGTACACAGGCACATCCACACACATACATATATAAAAAAAAAAATAAAAAAAAAAAAAGGATTAGCATACACAGGACATCTTATGAGTGTGGTGTAATAATGATAGTGGTCATATATGGGAATCTGTTAAAAAAAAAAAAAAAAAAAACAAAAAAAAAACACACACACACACACACCTGACAAACACATGCACATACATCTAAGCATACCTATATATATATGTATGTAGAGGGGAGAGGGGAGACACAAGCCCCTTAGAATACTTGTGCACAGAGGGGGGTGGGTGGGGGAACATAATGTGACAAAGGAAAGGAAGTGGTCAGTGGGTGGGGGGGGGGGGGGGGGGGGGGGGGGGGGGGGGGGGGGGGGGCACTGCACTGCAAGTTAATGTGGTAGTTGATGTGGTATGTGTGGTGTGAATTTATGGAATATATATAGTGGGTTGCAGCTGAGGTGATGGACTAGTGTAATCATGTAGTTGTGTTAGGATGCTGGTGATTCAAATATGGGGGTTAAGGGAAAGAACAGGGGTGTCAGAGGGGCAGTAGGGCCAAACGAAGTTGCAGTAGAAGCACTAGAACTCGTTGAAGGACCAGCAACAAAGTGCTTTTTTGAACAAAAAACTTGTTGATGTACTAGTACTACTTCAAGCTTGCCCACTGTCACGATCTCTAAAAAAAAAAAAAAAAAAAATTATTTAAGGACACTGCCGCTGTAGCACTCGCCTTCTCCAAGTCTGAATGTTTCTTCCCTTTTTTTGGCGAGTTTTGAAGGCCTTTTTCCCTTCTTACAAAAACTACAATAGAACCGATATTTGTCTAAGTTATCTTGGCGAAGCCAGAGTTTATATTCAGAATTATCAAGCCACAGATCTTGGAATAAGCACTTCCCCATGTTTCTGAGTGAAACTGACGAAATCTTATAAAGAAACTCTCAATGAAATGTCAAATTTCGTTGAAAAACGAACTGTGGCCTTGCTTCGTTCAACACATGGAAAATCCAAGATGGCGGACAGCACAAATACTTTGTCGTG
Source organism: Conus betulinus (assembly GCA_016801955.1). NCBI lineage: Eukaryota > Metazoa > Mollusca > Gastropoda > Neogastropoda > Conidae > Conus > Conus betulinus. The sequence continues at coordinate 57,486 of JADBJO010008452.1, forward strand.
GAGTTACTTCCCTTGAACGACTTTACACCATGATCGATCAGTACTGATTCGGCATTTACCTATTATGAAAATTTTTTTTTTTTTTTTCTGATCATTCTTCTTTGATTTGTTGTTGTTGTTGTTTGTTTCACATTTTTTTTTAAGATTTTTTTTTTAGGCTGTTCTGGTTTTAGGGCCTTTTAGGGCCTCCAGCCTCTTCATTTTGATTTTTAAGGCCTTTTAGGGGCCCCTATTTTTTGCCTAAAAAAGTTAGGGCCTTTTAGGGCCTTTTAGGGCCCTGTTAAGGAGCACAAATACTCTAACTGTAGCTCAGGTATAATCTTTTGCAATGAATGTTAAATGTGGAACAACTTTAAAAAAAACGGAACAAATTTTTATACAAAACTTTTTACAATTAATGGGACAGGTTTCACTCAGCAAATCAGACCGTGCGACTTCTCTACATGATGCTGTCCTGATCAGTCGAGAGAAGAGACTATGACATGTTACCCAATGGCTGCCTGGAAAAAAGTGCCAATGAGCTGTTTGCAGGCAGCAGTTGGTCTCTCCCTTGGCACTTTTTCAACCATGCCATCTACTTACTCAGAAATAAAAATTACCACTTATGTAAAGGGTCAGAAACTGTTATAATATTTGCAGTATATCTTCTGACAATTCATGCCACATTTCATTTGCTGTCAATTCATGCTGCTTATAATCCAGCCAAACGCAAAGACTATATCGGGGCTGTAACCCCGTTGTTGTCATTTTTCAACATCGACTTAAAGCACACACACATATAAAAAATAATTTTAAAAGAGAGGAAAGGAAAGAATGAAATGAAAATAATTTTTAAAATTCCTACGAATATATATGTTGCTATATCGTAAGTTTGAAGAATGTCACATGAGCCATTTACTCGGGGGAAAAAAAAAAAAAATCTTCTTCAGAACTTTCTTCCGATCGTTGTTCATCATACCTGGAACCTCATCCCAGTCGAAATCTAGGGTCACTCTAAGCTTCATTACCCAGCACTTTCACTAAGTCTTATGCGTAAATTCTACTAAATTAATCACAGTATCTCCATCACTAAATCTCATTATAGAACGGCAGAAATCAAGGTTAGCCATGGTGAAAAACAGCATTTCGACTTCAAAACTTAAAAAAAAATTCGTAACTCTCGAGAACCACGGCACGCATCGACTCGCGGTTTTTTTGCAGACGGTAGAAATGGCTACAGGAAGAAGGAAATCACGTTCTCGCGAGACTTCCTTTCTACGAAAAACATGGCGGGCGCCCATTGTTGCCACATGTTTTACCGGGCGCTGGCAGGCGCTCAGCCTTTTGGCCGTGTGATTTCCGGTTGGGTGCTAGCGGGCACCCGCTTGTCAAGAGAGTTCATTAAGGGAAAACTGATCGAAGCGATGCCAGCCAGCTTTTTTCATTACTTAGGATGGCCAGTTAACCTTCTAACTTGAAAGAAAAAGGGGTAACATCGAACAATCTGGTGCTGACTCATGAAACTTATAAACCAGCCAATCGTTGTCATGAACTAAATTGTAAAAAATGTTCAGACAATTATTAACCAGTCTCTTCTACTCCCAATCATCTGAAGATTAAACAGCATAAGAAATGTACAAAAACATTTTCAATTACCAATTTCAAAATACCTTTAAATGAAACAAAGCAATTATGTGTCTGTTACAGATGAAGTGGGTGGTGTGTGCATTACTGTCTTGACTCTCGCTTTCAGAAGTTTGGATGCATGTATCGATTATTCCCTAGAAATACCCACACCATACAAAACACATGTACAGCAAGACAACACACAAACTATGTTTCCTTTCTTGTATATGCTGCCTGAACCATCACGACATTTCAATCACACATCACTATAAATCATTAATATAAATCAACAGACACAAAATCAATACACGCCACTACACAGCGCACAGAACATATCACATCAGCAAAGGAATGTAATAAACCCAACTCACTCACACACATGTGGCAATACGACCAGAGCAAATACCTATGTATAAATATATAAGAGAGTTCAACAACCTCCTCTTCCAGTGGAAACTTTACCGGTCGCTGACAGCAACACAACATTCACAAAAACTGTCACAGCAAATATTTTTTCATGGCACAGACCTCGCTGGCACCATCAGTAGTGTCCTAACACAGTTCACACACTTGGCTGCACCGAGCCCAAGTCACAGTCTATATCACCAACCAGGGTACTCACAACACAGTTCCAAGTGGTGTCCCATAGGGCACACAATGCAGAGGAATATCGCATCGGACTACCGACCTGGCAGTCAGCCTCTCCATGTCATTAAGACGGAGACAGTGGCTGGGCAGGGTGCCCCACACCCGATGGTAACCAGTTCCAGGCCGGACTCGGGGGGGCTTACCGACACCTGGGGATCTGCCTAACTACATTGTTACCAAGCCTAATACCTACATATTTATCATCCTGGTCTTGTCACCAGCAGTCACACTTCACAAGGGTTTGGAGAAAAATACCCATAACATAGTCTATAAATTTTCAATACAATGTGTGCATTATGATAGAAAAATTCCTGGACTATGAATTGCAGTACTGACCTCTATTCCATAGACTATGAATTGCAGTACTGACCTCTACTCCATGGACTTTCACTTTCACTTGCAGTACTGATCTCTATTCCATGGACTTTCACTTGCAGTACTGACCTCTACTCCATGGACTTTCACTTGCAGTACTGACCTCTACTCCAAGGACTTTCACTTGCAGTACTGACCTCTACTCCATGGACTTTCACTTGCAGTACTGACCTCTATTCCATGGACTATGAATTGCAGTACTGACCTCTACTCCATGGACTTTCACTTGCAGTACTTACCTCTACTCCATGGACTTTCACTTGCAGTACTGATCTCTATTCCATGGACTTTCACTTGCAGTACTGACCTCTACTCCATGGACTTTCACTTGCAGTACTGACCTCTACTCCATGGACTATGAATTGTAGTAATGACCTCTACCCCACGGACTTTCACTTGCAGTACTGACCTCTACTCCATGGACTTTCACTTTGCAGTACTGACCTCTACTCCATAGACTTTCACTTGCAGTACTGACCTCTATTCCATGGACTATGAATTGCAGTACTGACCTCTATTCCATGGACTATGAATTGCAGTACTGTCCTCTATTCCATGGACTATGAATTGCAGTACTGATCTCTATTCCATGGACTTTCACTTGCAGTAGTGACCTCTACTCCATGGACTTTCACTTGCAGTACTGACCTCTACTCTATGGACTTTCACTTGCAGTACTGACCTCTATTCCATGGACTATGAATTGCATTACTGATCTCTATTCCATGGACTTTCACTTGCAGTACTGACCTCTACTCCATGGACTTTCACTTGCAGTACTGACCTCTACTCCATGGACTTTCACTTGCAGTACTGACTTCTATTCCATGGACTATGAATTGCAGTACTGACCTCTTCTCCATAGACTTTCACTTGCAGCACTGACCTCTACTCCATGGACTTTCATTTGCAGTATTGACCTCTACTCCATGGACTTTCACTTGCAGTTATCACCTCTACTCTATGGACTTTCACTTGCAGTTATCACCTCTACTCTATGGACTTTCACTTGCAGTCATGGCCTTTACACCATGGACTATCACTTGTGGTACCAATCTCTATTCATGGAATGACCTCTGTTCCATGGGCTATGAGCAATACTGCCCTCTATTCCATAGACTATGATTTGCATACCAACTATTCCATGAACTATGACCATGCAGTGCTGACATCTCTTCATGACCTATGACCTTGCAGTACTGACCTCTATTCCATGGACTACGACATGCACACTGACTATTAAATGGAGTATGACCCTGCAGTGCTGACATCTTTTCATGACCTATGACCTTGCAGTACTGACCTCGTCACTGTCCATGGCTTCCCCTGTGAAATACAGCACAGCACGGGGCACAATGCGTTCCCGGATGAAGTGACCAATCTCAAAGTCTGCTGCCAGCAACGCCTCCATGTCTTCATCCTGCCATCACACACCATGCCACTGTTACATCTCTGACATCATCACACCCCATACCACTGTTACATCTCTGACATCATCACACCCATACCACTGTTACATCTCTGACATCATCACACCCATGCCACTGTTACATCTCTGACATCATCACACCCATGCCACTGTTACATCTCTGACATCATCACACCCATGCCACTGTTACATCTCTGACATCATCACACCCATGCCACTGTTACATCTCTGACATCATCACACCCATGCCACTGTTACATCTCTGACATCATCACACCCATGCCACTGTTACATCTCTCATGACATCACACCCATGCCACTGTTACATCTCTGACATCATCACACTCATGCCACTGTTACATCTCTGACATCATCACATCCACACTGATGTTACATCTCCAACATCATGCCTACACTGATGTTACATCTATAACATCATGTATACACTGATAATACATCTCTTACATCATCACATCAACACTGATTTTACATGTCTAACATCATCACATCAACACTGATGTTACATCATTAACATGATCACAATCAACACTGATGTTACATGTCTGACATTACATTCTACACTGAAACACTGATGGCCATGAACTGTTTAACTTGAGGGGACCAGAAAAAAATGAACCCTTCATTCAGATGGACAAAATACTGTCTCCTTTTCTCTCATGATGTTTTGACTGTTAGCTGCTGTTTTGAGTGGAGCACAATTGCATCAAAAAAAGTCAATGTAACTCCTACCCCTAGGGCAATCCATCTTAAATCTCGTGGATTTAACTCACCAAGTCATCCTCGTTCTGACCTTCCGGCACTGTGGACAAAGATCATGTGTTAGCGTCGGGCAGCGTCGGCACACAGCACACTGCCTTTCCCTACACTGCCAGGGAAACAGCCCCCCCACACTCCACACCCCCCCACTATCCACACCTCCCACCCCTCACACCATCCCACTTCCCTGCAAGCCCAATCACTAAACAGGCTGAGCATTGTAACATGTCTTACATCAAACATTTTCCCACCAAACATTCCCCATCCAAAATTAAATCCAGCAGACTGACATTCAATCTTGACAACTACTACTTAACAGTCCACTTACTGTACATACTATTTATTCCCACTCTGTTTGGTGGATTTAACAGGCTGATGACCACTGTCCATTCTGCCCTAGGGCACTGGTCTACACAGACTGCTGTGAGGTCACTGATGACCACTGTCCATTCTGCCCTGGGGCACTGGTTTACACACCGACTGCTGTGAGGTCACTGGTGACCACCCCATTCTGCCCTGGTCTCTACACACACACACTGCTGTGAGGTAACAAATGACCGCCAGCTACAGTTCTACTCTTTGCTGTCAACTTCTTCACGCTTGGTGCAGGACGTCACTTGTTTTCAATGCCTCAAGGTCTTTCTCTGTATATTCACTTTACCATCACATGAAAGGAATACTGCCTTTGTTCTTGGTGATCATTTTACCACCACACAAAGGAAACAGTGCCACAGGTTTTTGTTGGCCTGTGACAACTTCACCAGAACCACAAGGAGGCAGCCCCAGTGACTGACAGACACTGGTCTGGCAGTGTGGGATTATACAGGCTTCATTAACTGCCGTGATCTGTATCACGCTGTGTTTGCTGCAGCGCTGCATCAATCTTCATCTTCATCCTCAAAACATCTCATTTTTTCATTCCATTCCATACTGTAAGGCATGCTCATACACACTGTTACTTACGGATCCTCTCTTTCAATGTACACAACAGCATCCTCTCTTTTACTTCAATTTATACAACAGTATACCCTGTAATTTACAACATCATGCCCTTTTATTTCAAGTTGTAGCATATTAGTATTACACTCTATAAAATCTACAACATCCAACTGTCACTTCAATTTGTACTTTACTACACTCTTTATATTTTACAACATCTTGACTCGCAATTTGTACTGTAATACACAATGTAGCTCACAACATTGTTTCAATCTGTACCATTTTACACTCTACATACTTTACAACATCCTGACTTTCTTTTCATTTGTACCATATTGCACTCTACGTAATATACAGCATCTGACTTTCTTTTCATTTGTACCATTTTACACTCTACATACTTTACAACATCCTGACTTTCTTTTCATTTGTACCATATTGCACTCTACGTAATATACAACATCCTGACTTTCATTTCATTTGTACCATATTGAACTCTACTACGTAATATACAGCATCCTGACTTTCTTTTCATTTGTACCATATTGCACTCTACGTAATATACAACATCTGACTTTCTTTTCAATTTGTACCATATTCTACACTACATAGATTACAAAAGCCAGACTTTTATTTCAGTTTGTACCATATTACTCTCTCTATATAATTTAGAACATCCTGACTTTCATTTCAATTTGTTCCATACTATTTTTTACAGAACATCCTGACTTTCATTTCAATTTTTCCATACTATTTTTCATATTAATTTAGAACATCCTGACTTTCATTTCAATTTGTACCATATCACATGTGTAATGTATACCATCCTGATTGTAAATTCTTACCATAAGACATCCAATGACTTACAGCACTCTCATTTTTATTTCAATTCAGTTTCTTTTGTTCTGAAATTTACGACACCCTAACGGTCATTTTAATTTTTACCATAATACATTCTGAAAATAGAGACCAGCAATATCTTTTTCATTTCCATTCATTCTGAGACTAGGAACATCTCTTTCATTTCCATTTCATCTGTATTATATTCTGTAATTTACAACATCTGACTTTCATTTCAATTCATATTACACTTTGTGACTAACGACATGTTCCGTCATTTAAATTTGCACATATAATATTCTGTAAGTTTTGAAAATCCTGACTTTCATATTGTTTTATCTTCTGTGACTGCTTAATCTCCCTCTTTCATCCGAATCCATATCATATTACACCCAACAATCAACCAACATCATGCCTCTCACTTCAATTCACAGCATGTTCTTAGAGTGTTCAAACAGTAAGTGACCTTCAGGAGGGCTGAAGAAGTTGAAGAAGGAGTCGTTCTGTACAGTCTTGGTGACCGTGCGGGTCAGCCCTTTGCCTTTGTGCTTCTGCTTCTTCTTCACCACCTTCACCGTCACATTCTTCCCCTTGTTCCACGAAATGGGGCAACTGCAACACAGACACACCTCCCCACTCATAATCAATCCCTGTGTTAAGTAATGGGGCAACTAGAACACATAGCCCGATCATTATCAATCGTTGATTTATGTAATAAAGAAACTACAACACATACATTCATTGTAATCAATCCATAGGTTATGTAATGCGGCAATTACAGACATTCATCAAATAACCCCTGTGTAATGCGCTGGTGCAATCCTTGTGTTATGTACAGGGGCCATGACAACACACACCACTCATAAACAATGCATGTGCTGTATAATGGGGTAACCATAACACACATCCCAATCATAATCAATCCCCGTGTTATATTATGGGGGCAACTACACCACACACTCCAATTACAATTGATCTGTGGTATATCAATGGGGCAACTATAACATACATCCCAATCATAATCAATTCCTGTGTTATATTATGGGGGCAACCACATCACACACTTCAATCACAATCAATCTCTGTGGTATATCAATGGGGCAACTATAACACACACATCCCAATCATCATCAATCCCTGTGTTATATTATGGGGGCAACCACATCACACACTCCAATCACAATCAATCTGTGTTGTATCACTGAGGCAACTACAACACATATCCCAATCATACTCAATCCCTGTGTACAGCTACAACACCCACATCATTCATCATCAATCTCTGTGTACAGCTACAACACCCACACATCATTCATCATCAATCTCTGTGTACAGCTACAACTCCCACATCATTCTTCATCATCAATCCCTGTAAACAGCTACAACACCCACATCATTCATCATCAATCCCTGTGTACAGCTACAACACCCACATCATTCATCATCAATCCCTGTGTACAGCTACAACACCCACATCATTCATCATCAATCCCTGTGTACAGCTACAACACCCACATCATTCATCATCAATCCCTGTGTACAGCTACAACACCCACATCATTCATCATCAGTCCCTGTGTCCCATCATAGAAAAGAGATAACCTGATCTACAACAGCAAGAAGTTCTAATAGTGTATTAAGGAAAGAAATCATGTGACCTATAATCAGCAGGAGGAACATGCTAAATTATGGTTATGGAGGCCACAAATCATACAAAATGGGGGGGGAAAGACTGAGATATACTGACTACAAATGGCAGGACAAAGGCAAACTGACCAACAAAGGCAGAACAGATGACAAAGAAAGAACAGACAGATATGCCAATGAACAAATACAAACCAGACAGAGAGGGCGGACCCCCACAGACGCCTTACCCGACACATCGGATGATCTCTGGTCCCTCATAACCAAAGGGGTCGGAGGGATCTTGTTCAAAGCGCATGGTGTACTGTTTGGTCAGGACAGTCTCTGTGAAATACTCGTTGGGCTCAAAATGGAATTCTAACGTGAAACCCTGCCAGACAAAATCCACGTCCATCACCACCACACTCATGATTTTCTGTCCTGGAGACATCACACTTAACTCATATACTCAATACAAAGGAACCCTCTATCTCCTGTCCCATATTGCAAAAGTGGTCTGCAGTGAGTTTATCAGGCCACACTTGTTCACAGTTGTTTCTACCTCAAGTATGCTCCTGGCCATGGAGAGTCCCCTTTATAAAACTGAACTCTTCCTACATTGGCCAGCGACTGGGCACATGGCTCAACAGGAAAAAGTTCACTGGTATGGAGAAATGTAATGACTAAAATGGTATGAAATGGTGTGGTAGCAGTGTGCTTTGTTTAACCCTCTGGCATTCAAAAGTTTATCTGAGAAACCCTTCTCACTATTTTTCTACTTTTAAGCACATGAAGCACCATAGCTGGGTGGTGCTAAAACAAGCACCATTCTTCCACTGGTTTTAGCCTGGCCTAAGGGGGAAGCTTTATTTACGGTGGGTGTATATAAATGAATAATAGAAAAATCAGCACTGAGCCCAAGTCACAGGCAACAGCGGGCTAAGCTCAGTTTTATATGAATGCTGTGGACTTGCATTTGTGGGCTATGGCAGGATAAAATGTCAAAGGGTTTAAGATATGGTGTGATGTAAAGTTCGGAGTAGTATTCAAGGTGTGTGGTGATCTGCTATCACACAGAGCAGAAAAGCTGGAAGCAGGGAAAGAAGCTTTCCATACACCATTCTCTTTACAACCATGGCCATGTGTGCATGTGTGACTGTGTATGTATGCGTGTGTGTGTGTGTGTGTGTGTGTGTGTGTGTGTGTGTGTGTGTGTGTGTGCATGTGTGAAGTAAGCAGGGGGCTGACCTTGGACTCTCCGTGTGTGTGTGTGTGTGTGTGTGTGTGTGTGTGTGTGTGTGTGTGTGTGTGTGTGAAGTGAGCAGGGGACTGACCTTGGACTCTCCCTGGGAAAACTTGACTTGGATGTCCTGTAAGTGATTCAGGATGGGCTCATCGTGGGGCTGCAACAGAGAAAGGTGACCCCCATATTCCATCAGGTGGTGATTTACTATCCCCTTCCTCTACCTCTCCTTCCCGCCTGCGACTGCAGGCCACATTTATATCCACAGAACTGTTGACGTCTCTTGGTCTTTACCTCATGAACACTGTGGCCATTTTTTTTTTTTACTAGAAATGAAGGTGACTGCCTTCCAAAGAAAAGTACATATCATGGTATGCACAATGAAACATTCAACACTGCCTTACAACAAGGCCTGTTTACATTTCACATGAACTGACACCAAACACTGACAGAAAGCCAGCAAACTAGATTCTCTAAAAGTTGTTAGCTCAACAATTTCTTAAGCCACCCTGTCACAACCCCCTCCCACCCCATCCCCTCCCTTCTCCCTATACATTTAGGGGGGAAAATACATGCTGAAAAACAAAACAAACAAACGTAAACATAAATCTCTTGTCTTCAAATTATACTTAATATTTTCATGGTTTATAACCATAACAGACTCAGGTAAAGAGACAAACATACAGACTCATCTCATACACACACTCACACACACACACACACACACACACACACACACACTCACACACACACACACACACACACACACACACACATGGCTGGAGAACAGATGACTTAAAAAAATCTCTGAAAGATGCCAAGGTCCAGAGCTGCCTAGGGCCCTGGTGGGGGATCCAAACTGGAATTTAAACAGTCTAGAAGAACTTTTCATGGTCTCTCAAGATACTTTCATAACTATGCAACAAGTAAAAAAAATCAAAAAAAAAAGTAGCCACACAAACACGTGATTACACACACACACACACACACACACACACACACACACACACACAGAGGCATGCACACTTCTTAACTGTCTGAAAAATCACACGATCACAGGGAAACTTCATCCCTTTCAGCCTATGAGAAAGAACTGCGTAGCAGCTCCTAATCTGGGTAGCTTCCCTTGGACTAAAGCTCAGGTCCAATTTAAAAAAAAAAAAAAAAAAAAAAAAAAAAAAAAAAGCTCTGCAAAGCTGGGCAGGTCAATGACTACACGACAGTCTGACCATGGCCATGAACACAGTCCTATGATCCCTGTCTACACAGATGACATGACAGTTTGGCCACGGCCATGTACACAGCCCTGTGACCCCTGTGAACACAGATGACATGACACATGGTCACAGCCCTGTGGCCCCTGTGTACACAGATGACATGACATGACAGTTTAGCCATGGTCACAGCCCTGTGACCCTGTGTACACAGATGACATGACAGGCCATGGTCACAGCCCTGTGGCCCTGTGTACACAGATGACATGACAGGCCATGGTCACAGCCCTGTGGCCCCTGTGTACACAGATGACATGACAGTTTGGCCATGGTCACAGCCCTGTGACCCCTGTGTACACAGATGACATGACAGTTTGGCCATGGTCACAGCCCTGTGGCCCCTGTGTACACAGTGACATGACAGTTGACCTGCCATGGACACAGCCTGTGACCCCTGTGGTACACAGATGACAGGCCATGGTCACAGCCCTGTGACCCCTGTGTACACAGGTGACATGACAGGCCATGATGACAGGCCATGGTCACAGCCCTGCCCCCTGTGTACACAGGTGACATGACAGGCCATGGTCACAGTCCTGGTGACCCCTGTGTACACAGGTGACATGATAGGCCATGGTCACAGCCTGTAGCCCCTGTTTACACAGATGACGTGACAGGCCATGGTCACAGCTCTGTGGCCCGTGTACACAGAATGACATGACAGGCCATGGTCACAGCCCTCTGGCTCCTGTTTACACTGATGACCTGACATGACAGGCCATGGTCACAGCCCTGTGACCCGTGTGTACACAGACACGACAGTTTGGCCATGGTTGTAAACACAGCCCTATGACCCCTGTGTACACAGATGACCTGACAGTTTGGCCATGGCCATGGTCACAACTCTGTGACCCCTGTGTACACAGACGACATTTGGCCATGGGCCATGGTCACAGCCATAGACTCCTGTGTACACAGACGACATGAAAGTTTGGCCATGGCCATGAACACAGCCCTGTGACCCCTGTGTACACAGATGACATGACAGTTTGGCCATGGCCACAGCCCTGTGACCCCTGTGTAACAGATGACCTGGCAGTCTGGCCATGGCCATGAACACAACCCTGTGACCCCTGTGTACACAGATGACATAACAATTTGGCCATGGCCACAGCCATGTATCCCCTGTGTACACAGATGACATGACAGGCCATGGTCACAGCCCTGTGAGCCCTATGTACACAGCTGACATGACAGGCCATGGTCACAGCCCTGTGACCCTGTGTACACAGATGACATAACAATTTGGCCATGCTCACAGCCATGGGCCCCTGTGTACATAGATGACCTGACAGTTTGACCATGGCCATGAACACAGCCCTGTGACCCCTGTGTACACAGATGACCTGAAAGTTTGGCCATGGCCATGGTCACAACCCTGTGACCCCTGTGTACACAGATGACATAACAGTTTGGCCACGACCATGAACACACAGCCCTTGTGACCCCCGATGTGTACACAGATGACCTGACAGTTTGGGCCATGCCCATGGTCACAACCTGCATCATCTCCTGATGGATATCGACAGTATGAAAGGTACAGTCAGAGGTACAGTCCCCACATCACACCTGTCTGCACTATGAAAGGTACAGTCCCCACATCGCACCTGTCTGCACTATGAAAGGTAGAGTCCCCACATCACACCTGTCTGCACTATGAAAGGTACGAGTCCCCACACCACACCAACCTGCATCATCTCCTGATGGATATCGACAGTATGAAAGGTACAGTCAGAAGGTACAGTCCCCACATCACACCTGTCTGCACTATGAAAGGTACAGTCCCCACATCACACCTGTCTGCACTATGAAAGGTACAGTCCCCACATCACACCTGTCTGCACTATGAAAGGTACGAGTCCCCACACCACACCCAACTGCATCATCTCCTGATGGATATCGACAGTAGGAAAGGTACAGACAGAGGTACAGTCCCCCACATCACACCTGTCTGCACTATGAAAGGTACAGTCCCCACATCACACCTGTCTGCACTATGAAAGGTAGAGTCCCCACATCACACCTGTCTGCACTATGAAAGGTAGAGTCCCCACACCACACCTACCTGCAGTATGCAAGGTAGAGTCCCCACATCACACCTACCTGCACTATGAAAGGTACAGTCCCCACATCGCACCTGTCTGCACTATGAAAGGTAGAGTCCCCACATCACACCTGTCTGCACTATGAAAGGTACAGTCCCCACACCACACCTACCTGCACTATGAAAAGTAGAGTCCCCACATCACACCTGTCTGCACTATGAAAAGTAGAGTCCCCACACCACACCTACCTGCACTATGAAAGGTAGAGTCCCCACACCACACCTACCTGCAGTATGCAAGGTAGAGTCCCCACATCACATCTAACTACACAATGAAAGGTAGAGTCCCCACATCACACCTAACTGCACTATGAAAGGTAAGAGTCCCCACACCACACCTACCTGCAGTATGAAATGTTGAGTCCCCACACTATACCTACTGCACCATCTCTTGAAGGAGATCCACATTCTTAAAAATGGTAAGCCAGAAACCTGGTATCCCCTTCACATCTGAAAACACACACACACACACACACACACACACACACACACACACGCACACACACACACACACACACGCACACACGCACACACAGAACATCCAGTCATTGGTCAGGGGGAAATAGCTCCATGTTAGAACACTCTGTAGTCTGTCCAGAATGGATTCCTGTCAAGGGATAGCAGGCTGACAGACAGCAGGCTGACAGACACTCTGTCATTGGTTAGGGGAAGTATTCGTGGGATTTTTCTGTTGCAACCTATCCAGAGCTGTGTTTGCTATGGGCTCTGTTAGGAAGACTGCAACCACACAGTGGAGTTTTATCCACTTAAGCGGATGTATCTTACAGAGAGTTGCTCAGATTTCCTGACCAGCACAGCAGGTGTCTGTATCTCACTGGCCTGGTTAATGGCAGGATATATATGGAAGAAACCATACAGTGCAGCCATGTCATTTATTCCGAGACCAGAATTGAACTCCAAAGCATCATCATCATCATCCTCAATCTCGCTGATCAGCAGAAATTCATGCCTCAAAATTCTGTGATCTTCATGCCCTGTACTAAACATGACCCAGTTTCAATATCCTCTCTGCATCTGTCCCCATGGTGAATTTGTGTCTAAGTCACCAAAAGGGGACTATTGAAGGGGACAGAGATGCGGTGGCATCCTTAGAGACAGGGAGGGACAGAAAGAGGGCTCACTAATGCAAGCTCTACAACTAAGCAAATATTGTTGTCACTATGTCAGTAAGGGGCTTGGTGTGCAATGTCCTGCTTATACTGGATCAGAGCAAGCTCCACAGAACACACAAAGTGACTCAGCAGCAGGGAAGGGTCTCCATTGGTGGGTTGTCTCATGAACAACTTAACACAGACTGCTCCCTGTGGATTGCCAGTGCCGTGGCAGTGGTGAAACAAGCCAGATATGGATGTGGATGGGGCTGGAATGAACGGCGTGGAGTTGCACAGAATACAGCAAAACACAAACAAGCAAAAGTTTATCCTGTGCTATCAGGTAAGGAATCTGATGACTTACAGTTTAAAAAATCCATGGGAAAAAAAGTTTTGCCTGGAGAATGTTGAGGAGGGAGTCAAAGTGACTGTTGAACAAAAAAATTAAGAGTCAATTACTGAAAACTGGGAATCAATTACCATTTATAGTTGTTCATTATGCTTTTTTTGTCTGTCTTCAATGCCCATAGAGACTGCAGTGACCACACCAACACTGTACAGAATACATGGGTGAAACCAGGTAAAAATGAAAAGCAGGAAGGCCAGGGTGGATCTTCAGTCTTTCATTCCTCACATACGACAGACACGACATTGGAAGCAGGAAATGGTGTCCTGCACTGTCCGAGTCCTTCACTCTCAAAGTGTGTTGGCTTGAACTCCAGTCACACTATGAAATAGTACATCCATGAATCAGGGCTTTTTTCTTCCCTTTCAATGTCAGGGATTTCTGCAGATCTGAGAAGAGTACACAACCCAAAGAAACCAACCCAAATCTGCTCCTGACTTTTTTGGGTGAAAGCCCCATGACAGCGGTGCTGAGAATGCAGTCTGCTGCAGGATCTAGGCAGGAACTTGGCAGGCCACGAACTACACAGGAAGACTGGAAGAACCCTGCATATCACCTCATTTTCTGTAACCATCTTAGCTAGTGCAGATACCAATTCTTCATTAACCATTGAACCATCAATCCAGCCACATCCACCACTACCACTTAACCACCCATACGTCCACCAACGGTAACCTCAGATTTGATTTCTAGGAAAACTTCTAGCATTATCATGCTGTTTGAAGATGTTAAAGCTGATTGTGGCCAACATTTGCAAAGCCTTTGGGCGAGAGAGAATCCTAGCAGCCCACCATAAGTCAGACTCCATGACGACAGCAATAGTCACCCTTAACTTGTGTGTGACATTTTTCGCAGAATTCTCAATCACTGGTTTCGGACTACGCATTAACTCCTTCCATCATCTTACAAGACAAACAGCCAACCATTCACACTTGACTTTAAATGGGAACTTGAAGAGATAACTACCAAATCATGCCTGTCTTCAAGCATGGAAGTGCTGTTTGAAACATGATAGCATCATGTCAAATCAACTTGTTCTACAGCAGGAATCAGACCAAGAAAATGGTGGTCAGTAAGACGAATACCAAAGATGATGAAGTTGTTAAAAATTAGAGATGAAAGATGAGGTGAAAGAAAGGTTGGACACAGTGCACAGACATTCATTCTGATATCTTCTTTTTTTATATAGATGAACTCTCTTGTCAGTTAAGCATTCAAGAATGCAGGCGATTTGTTGAAACTGACAAATGGTCTGTCACAGGAGACAGATCCAATCAGTTTTTTTTTTTTTCTTCCCCACCAAAGTAAACCATTTTCAAATCCATCACAGAAAATATAGTTATTCTGACTTTTGAAAATATGTCATTGCAAAAAAAACAATAATGCTATATAATTGGCATGCAAATACAGTCAGCTCTAGGTTTTCTAAAATAATCAATGTCAAACAAGTAATAAACAAAAACAAACATCATGAGAGCTCAAAAAGCCATGTAGACTATGCAGGTGCACTGGCATTCCCTTCAAACTTCAATGGCAATGTGTTAGTGTTGACTTCACCACTTTGGATGGATTCCATACTTACAAGAAAGAGGTAAAAGACCAAAATGGTCAGTTTTAAATGCAATCAAACAAAAAACAGACACATTCCTAAGAGCAGACAGCACTGTTTCTTAGAAGGTGAAAAGATCTGCATGATTCACCATCAAACTAGCAGGCATACAGAAAAGCACTAAGGCACACATATACACATACACAAACACACCTTCCTGTGCTGTTTCATCTTCTTTGGTGTCTGTAACTGCCGCTTTCTTTTTCAGTTCATCCTGCAACATCCAGAAATCATGCACTAGTTCATATTGCAACAAACACCAATCACACCTTTCAGGTTATCTTCCCCAGTCACCAATCACACACCTGTTCATCTTACAAAATTCATCTCGATACATCAGTCAATCATACTACATGCATCAATTACACATCAATTCATCTCACAATATTCTTCAACCACAGATCAATCAATCCATACACATCCGGAGATCACGCACCACTGCTGCACACATCAGTTACATCTTTCAGGTCATCATACCACGGTCATCAATCACACACCAATTCATCTTACAACATTCATCATCATACATCAGTCCATCATACAACATTATCAATCATACACCAGTTCCCCTTACAACATTCATCAATCACACCTTCAAGTTCATTTCACAACATTCATAAATCATAAAACAGTTCAACTTCCAATATACATCATCATACATCAGTCGCTCTTACAACATTCATCAATCATACCTGTCAGTTCACCTTGTGACATTCATCAATCACACCTGACCGTTCATCCCACAACATCCAACACTCACATTTTTCAGTTCATCTTAGAACATGTATCAATCACGATGTTTTTGAAGTTCATCTTACAAATTCATAAATTACACATGAAGTTAAACTTACAACAGTCGTAATTCACACATCAATTCATCTTACAACATTCATAATCATAACTCATATTATACCACCAATCATCTTAATACATTTATAAATCATATACCACCATTCATCTTAGAATATTCAAAAACCATACACCACCATTCATCTTAAAACATTCATCAGTCATACACCACCATTCCTCTTACAATGTTCATCAATAATACATCAGTCATTTATAAATCATACACTACCATTCATCTTACAAGAATCGTCAACCACAGCCATGAGTCTACAGGTGTACTGCTACATAGTAAAAAAGAGGCATCAACAGTCAAGTGTACACAATAACAGCGCCAACAACAACAGACATCAAAACACATGTGTACACAAAGACAGTGCCCACAACAACAGACATCAAAAATGTGTACACAAAAAGACAGTGCCCACAACACACAAAAAAAAATGTACACAATGACAGCACCCACAACAACAGACATCAAAATGCATGTGTACAAATGAAAGTGCCTACAACAACAGACATCAAAACGCATGTGTACACAAAGACAGTGCCCACAACAGACATCAAAAATGCAGGTGTACACAATGAGTGTCCACAACAACAGACATCAAAATGCATATGTACACAATGACAGTTCCCACAACAACACACACCAAACTGCATATGTACACAGAGTCAGTGTCAACAACAACAGACATCAAAACGCATGTGTACACAATGACAGCGTCCACAACAACAGACAACAAATTGCATACATACAGTGTCCACAACAACAAATATCAAAACACATGTGTACCACAATGACAACGCCCACAACCACAGACATGAAATTGCATGTGTACACAGAAACAGTGTCCACAACAACAGACATCAAGACACATGTTTACACAATGACAGCGCCCAAAACAAAAAACATCAAATTTACGCAGAAACGGTGTCCACAACAACAGACATCAAAATGCATGTGTACACCCAGACAGTGTCCACACAGGCATCAACAGACATGTAGACAGTGACAGTGTCCACAGAGATATACCTCTTAAGACGCATCCACACTGACCACACAGAAAACATCCACAGACATGGCCCACAGGGTCAGAATCCAGGCAGAAGGTCCAGCCCACTTACCGCAAGTTTATCCTCCTGGTCCTCGTCATCTTTCTCCTCATCAGATGGCCAGTCACACTCTTCTTCTTCGGGCTCGTGACGACCCCGCACTATGGCACTCCGCTGTACAACACGACAAAACCACAGCTGGGCTGGTTGTCCTTTGGGTTATGGTGACATGTGATGATACATAAGCACACATATTATTATCAGATACATTCACACACAAACACACACACATAAGCACATACATTATTATCAGATACAATTCACACACACACACACACACACACATTATTATCAGACACAATTCACGTTCAAACACACACACACACACACACACACACACACCACACACACACACACACACACACACTATTATCAGACACAATTCACGCTCACATACACATTATTATTAGACACAATTCATACTCACACACATATTATTATCAGACACAATTCACACACACACACATATTATTATCAGACACAATTCACACACACACACACACACACACACACACACACACACACACACACACACACTATTATCAGACACAATTCACGCTCACACACACATTATTATTAGACACAATTCATACTCACACACATATTATTATCAGACACAACACACACAAACACACATATTATTATCAGACACAATTCACACACACACACACACACACACACACACACACACATTATTATCAGACACACACAGACATATTACTGTTACACACACAGACGCATTATTATCAAACACTATTCACCACACACACACAAACATTTGTTGCACACACACACATTATTATCACACACACACACACACACAGTTATTATCAGATACAATTCACACACACACACACACACACACACACACACACACACACACACAAAGTGACCCACCTTCTCAAAGACAGCAGCGTAGGAAGCAGCATACTGACACTCCAGTTCATGCACCTCCGGTAGAAGCGGGATTCTACGTTAATGACTTCATTCTGCAGTTTCTTCAAGGCTTTCAGTCGTCGCTGAACCACCTTGGGCAGTCTGTCAAATCGGGGGCAGGACAGATATAACAGGGGTCAGCGAGAGGCATCAGGACATACAACAATGTTAACAAAGGTCAGTGACAGGCATCAGGACAGACAACAATGTTAACAAAGGTCAGTGACAGGCATCAGGACAGACAATGACAGGCATCAGGACAGACAACAATGTTAACAAAGGTCAGTGACAGGCATCAGGACAATGACAGGCATCAGGACAGACAACAATGTTAACAAAGGTCAGTGACAGGCATCAGGACAGACAATGACAGGCATCAGGACAGACAACAATGTTAACAAAGGTCAGTGACAGGCATCAGGACAGACAACAACGTTAACATGGGTCAGTGACCGGCATCAGGACAGACAACAATGTTAACAGAGGTCAGTGACAGGCATCAGGACAGACAACAATATGAACAGGGGTCAGTGACAAGCATCAGGGCAGACAACAATGTTAACAGGGGTCAGTGACAAGCATCAGACAGACAACAATGTTAACAGGGGCAGTGACAGGCATCAAGACAGACAACACTATCAACAGGGGTCAGTGACAGGCATCAAGACAGACAACACTATCAACAGGGGTCAGTGACAAGCATCAAGACAGACAACAATGTTAACAGGGGCAGTGACAGGCATCAGGACAGACAACACTATCAACAGGGGTCAGTGACAGGCATCAGGACAGACAGACAACAATGTTAACAGGGGCAGTGACAGGCATCAGGACAGACAACACTATCAACAGGGGTCAGTGACAGGCATCAGGACAGACAACACTATCAACAGGGGTCAGTGACAGGCATCAGGACAGACAACAATGTTAACAGGGGTTTGTGACTTACAAATGATAAAGGTAGAGAGAAAGCCAGCAGTAGACCTCTTCTTACAAATGAGTAAAGGCAGAGGGAGAGCCATCAACATCAAGCCTCTACTTCTGAGTGAATAAAGCGGACAAAGAGCTGACAGTACACCTCTACCTATGACTGAGAAAGAGAAAGAGCCAGCAGTACACCTCTAATTACAAGTGAATGAAGGTGGAGGGAGAGCCAGCTGTTGACCTCTACTTACGTGTGAATAGAGGCAGAGGGAGACCTCTACTCACAAGTAAATAAAACGTAGAACTTATGACTGAATAAGGCAGAGGCAAACCTCTACTTACTAGTAAATAAAGGCGAAAGGAAAGCCAGTAATAGACAGCAACATACAAGTGAATAAAGGCGGAGGGAGACCTCTATTTATAAGTGAATAAAGGCAAAGGGAGATCTCTACCTTCAAATAAATAACGGAAGAGGAAGACCTCTACTTATGAGTGAATAAAGGCGGAGGGAGATCTCTACTTATGAGTGAATAATGCGGAGGGAGACCTCTACTTAATGAGTGAATAAAGGTGGAGGGAGACCTCTTCTCTCGTGTGAATAAGGCAGAGGGAGATCTCTACCTACCAGTGAATAACAGTGGAGATAAATCTCTACTTATCAGTGAATAAGGTGGAGGGAGACCTCTACTTATGAGTGAATAGAAGTGAAGGAAGATCTATACTTACAAGTGAATAAAAGTGGAGGGAGATCTCTACTTACCAGTGAATAAAGGTGGAGGGAGACCTCTACTTACGAGTGAATAAATGTGGAGGGAGATCTCTGCTTACCAGTGAATAATCTACTTACCAGTGAATAAAAGTGGAGGGAGATCTCTACTTACCAGCAAATAAAACTGGAGGGAGATCTCTACTTACCAGTGAATGAAAGTGGAGGGAGATCTCTACTTACCAGTGAATAAAAGTGGAGGGACAGTCAGCAGCAGACCGTTACTCGTGAGTGAATAAAGGAGGGAGATCTCTATTTATGAGTGATTAAAGGTGGAGGGAGATCTTTACTTACGAGTGAAAGAATGCAGAAGGAGACCTCTACTCACAGGTGAATAAAGGTGGAGGGAGATCTCTACTTATGAGTGATTAACCCTCTTGACAAGCGAGCACCCGCTAGCGCCCGGCCGGAAATCACACAGCCAAAAGGCTGAGCGCCTGCCAGCGCCCGGTAAAACACGTGGCAACAATGGGCGCCATCATGTTTCTCGTAGAAAAGGAAGTCTCGCGAGAACGTGACTTCCTTCTTCCTGTAGCCATTTACTTCCGTCTGCAAAAAAAACGCCAGTCAATACGTGCCGTGGTTCTCGAGTTACGAATTTTTTCAGTTTTGAGGTAGAAATGCCGTTTTTCACAATGGCTAACCTTGATTTCTGCCATTCTATAATGAGATTTAGTGATGGAGATACTGTGTTTTGTAGGATTTACGGCAT
Source organism: Conus betulinus (assembly GCA_016801955.1). Taxonomy (NCBI): domain Eukaryota; kingdom Metazoa; phylum Mollusca; class Gastropoda; order Neogastropoda; family Conidae; genus Conus; species Conus betulinus. The sequence continues at coordinate 78,770 of JADBJO010008452.1, forward strand.
TAGACTAAGTGAAAGTGCTGGGTAACGAAGCTTAGAGTGACCTTGATTTCGACTGGGATGAAGTTCCTGGTATGATGAACAACAATTTGGAAGAAAGTTCTGAAGAAATCCCCCCCCCCCCCGAGTAAATGGCTCATGTGACATTCTTCAAACTTACGATAAAGCAACATATATATTCGTAGGAATTTTAAAAATTATTTTCATATCGTTATTTCCTTTCCTCTCTTTAAAATTAATTTTTTAATTGGGTAACCATGTTCAAATTACAGAGTTACTTACCTTGCCGATGGTTTTCGGTGTAACTAAGCTCAGATAAGTGCATACTGAAGAGGGTTAAAGGCGGAGGGAGACCTTTACTTACGAGTGAAGAAATGCAGAAGGAGACCTCTACTCACAGGTGAATAAAGAGATGGATGGCGATCTCTACTCATGAGTGAATAATGGTGGATGGAGATATCTAAATCCCAATGAATAAAGGCAGAGGGAGATCTTTACTTACGAGTGAATAAATGCAGAGGGAGACCTCTACTCACAGGTGAATAAAGGTGGAGGAAGATCTCTACCACAAGTGAATAAAAGCCGAAGGAGACCTCTACAAGTGAACAAAGGCGGAGGGAGATCTCTACTCACGAGTGAACAAAGATGGAGGGAAACCTTTACTTGCAATGAATAAAGGCAATAGTAAACTATTTAGGAGTGAATAAAGGCTGAGAGAAATCTCTACTTACGAGTGAATGAAGGCTGAGGGAGAGCCAGCGACAGACTCCAGCTTGTCCTGCAGAGCAGCCAACACTTGAGGGTTCTTCATCAACTGGGCAGCCATCTTGGTCGACTCTGACGTCGGTTCTCCACCTCCCTCCCCAGCTGCAACATAATCGTCCTTCACCTTCTAACATGACCTGATTGATCAGAATAGCCTTTAATCATCAACTTCATTCATCTTCCAACTGGAGAACAAGACTCTGTAAGCCTTGTTCATAAACTGAACACCACTGCCAAAGTGATTCAGTGGCTGTGCAGGGGTCTCCTTTGGCAAGTTGCTTCATAATGACTGGATACCACATGTTCTTTGTGGACTGCTGGTGCTGAGGTTGCATCGGCTAACCTTGGGGTCTTCATTGGAGCAGGTTTTGTGTGTGTGTGTGTATGTGTGTGTATGTATGTATGTGTGTGTGTGTGTGTGTGTGTGTGTGTGTGTGTGTGTGTGTGTGTGTGTGTGTGTGTGTGTGTGTATGTGTGTGTGTGCGTGCGCGCACAAGTGGGTAGTGTTTGTTCATTTCTAATTTACATCAAGTACACGGTAGTATGAAAATGGACACACACAAGACTAAAAATCATGGCATAAAAAGCAGTTAACAGCTATCAACTTGCTTTTTCTAAAATTTACTTCAAACTGACAAATAAAAATGAAGACAGTAAAAATCTGCCTACAAAACCCCTGCTACCAAAATGTGACCAAAAGACTCTATGGCTCAGGAACTGTGATGTAAATAGGACCGACAGGTTCCTCCGTACTGACCATATCAATACATGACATGCCAGGAAAAAAGGCCTGAAAGCAAGTCTCAGTTACACCGAAGGCAATGTTCCCCACAATATCAATCAACATGGTTATCAAAGACAATACTCTCCATCACACTGCTATCAGTACAGTATCAAAGGGAAGACACTGTTCTCAATCAACACGACCATCGAAGGGAGACATTTTACTCCACATGCTGCCATAGGAAGACAACAAAATGTCCTACACCCATATGACTATCAAAGGAAGACAATATCTGCAATCCATGTGACTGTAAAGGGAAGATAATATCCTCGATCTACATGACATTCATAGGAAGATGATATCCTCAATCCATATGCCTATCTAAGTATGTCAACAGTCTCAAAGATTCTTTTTTACAATGTATGCAGGCTGATACTCCTGCAGAAACTCCCTGTATAGACAGGTAAGGATTAATTCCATCTACCCAACAAAGGGAGTTTTGTGTGTATGACCATTTTTTTATCCTACCATTAATGCTGGCATACTCCAACTTCGGCAAAGGTGCATGCTATGTGTAATGTGTCATCCATACTAATGGCAAAAACTGGCCTTCTCTTCCTGAAAGTTGGTGATGGGATTTTATGAGCGTGCAAGATGTTAGGCATGCATTCACACATGGAACCTCGGTTTATAGTCTCATTCAAAGAAATGTATGGGAAATCAAGTCGGAACCAACGTTTACTCTGAGGGACAAATCCCCCTGTACCGAAATGGCCCGGCAGAATTTGAACCCGCAACCCCAGGATCACCAAGATTACGAGTCCGGCATCCTACCATTGAGCTATTCCGGCTCCATCGCAAAGATAATTATCTAAATTCATACCGCTGTCAGACAATATCCTCCAACAACATGGCTTTAAAAGTAAGACAATATCTTCTGTCCACATGGCTACCAAAGTAAGACAACATCTTCAATCTCCGTGACTATCAAAGTAAGATGATGCAGTCAATACAGGTAGTATCAAAAAACAATTTTCTAAATCCATGTTGCTATTAAAGAAAGACAATATCCTCAATCCACACGGCTGTCAAAGACTGACAATATCCTCATTTCCTCAATTCTTATGATTATCAAAGGAGGACAACATCCTCAATCCACATGGCTGTCAAAGGCAGACAATATTCTCAATCAATATCTTCCATCCTCATGGTTATCAAAGAAAGACAGTATCCTCAATCCACACAGCTATCAAAGACAGACAATATCCTCAAACGATATCATCAATCTCATAATTATCAAAGATAATATCCTCAATCTACACGGCTGTCATAGACAGACAACATTCTCAATCAATATCCTCAATTATCATGGTTATCAAAGAAAGACAATATCCCTAATCCACACATCCATCAAATGAAGACAACATCCTCAATCAACATGGCTATCAAAGAAAATACCCTCATTCACATGGCCACCCAAGTAAGATATCATCAATCAATATTGCTGTCAAAGACAATACCCTAAAATCACATGGCTATCAAACTAAGACAATATCTTCAATCAATATGGCTGTCACCGTCAAAGAAAAATGCCCTCAATTCACATTGATCAAAGTAAGACAATCTCCTTACTCAGCATGGCTGTTATCGAAAATATCCTCAATTCATTTGGCTATCAAAGGAAGACAAAATCCTCAATCCACATGACCATCAGACACAGTACCCTCATTTTATATAGCTTAACAGCCTCATCCACATGGTTATCAACAGCAAGATCCCTAAGTCATATCGATATCAAAGACAATATCTTCAATCCACAAGGCTATCAAAGTTTAAAAAAAAAATTATTCTCAATGATGCTCATGTATATGCATAAATGAAGCAGTGATCATTTGATGTTCAACTGTGGCCTATAAAAAATCCATTTGTGCTTCATTGTGAAACACTTTATTTTTCAATTCAAATGTGCTAGCTTGTTCATCACAGCATAGAAGAGACAGCAACAAGCACAACAAATGACAAACAGGGAACAAGCCAGTTATTTTCCCTTTTCTGCTTATGCAAGCGCCACACTCTTACATCATAATGTTCGTCCTAAAAAGGTCAAACGAGCTTGCCATTGGTAAAACAACAGTTGCGGTCTGTCCATCTTTGCTTTTGTCAATAAATCCACTTCTCACAATGTTGAGACGGTGGCCACGTTTGGATTAACTGAAAACTTGAACTGACAAGCAAGCTCTGTAGCTGGATCCAGTTGAATTTTATTACTTTGAAGCTGTGATCTTGCAATTCACAACACTGTCAACTTTTTTTCTTATAAACTGAACTTTTCTATTTTTCAAACCTTCAGTATTAATAAAAACTTTCCAGCTGATCAGCAGTTTCAAGTCCATGTTGACACCAAACTGACGTCTGTGAGCAGGCGGTGGGAGTATCCCAGGGGAGTATTCTGTCTCCTGTTCTTTTCAGCATTAACATTAGTGACAGTCAACTCTGTAAAACAAGGTTGCTAGTCCCCTCTGCTTGTTGACCACTCTAAGCAGTCAGAGATATCTGTTCTGGCATACAGTCTAGACTCTATCCAATTTTGCATATGTCAGTGGACAAAGGACAATGGTTTTACTTTTTATGGCTTCCAAAACTTGATGAATCCATTTTCACTACTTTCAATAACACTTCGCTGGCCTTGAACGTCTTCTGGATAAATCCTACCATTCAAGCCATGAAGGAAACCACATTTCTGGGAGGGTGGGGTTTTTTTTTTTTGTTTTTTTGTTTTTTTGTATCAAATATTTAACTAGACCGAAAATTTGCAATACCTCAGTGTTGGTTGTTTTTACTATCCAAAAGTCACATCCAGCACTGAAAACTTTACAGAAAGCAATGAACATTCTCCAGTACTGAGAAGTGAATAGTTGTTTTTACTTAATTATTGTCTAATATTATCTATGATGAAGAGATGTTAAATAAAACCATGGAACAACTCCACCTATACAGCTGAGCTCACAATATGGCCTGTCAAATGGTCTTTGAATCAGAATGCAAACACTTCCTCATTCTCTCTGATTGCCTTTCTGCTTTGGAAGACACTGCTGGCTGTAACCTCAAGCACCCTCAACTCTGAAATTTGTTTAAAGACACATCTCTCTGAAATCTGCTGGTTACAATATAGCTTTTGCTCAGTTCCTAATCAACTGACTTTGGAGGCAATGAATTGGCTCATCAGCTTGCCAAAAGAATGCCACAATAAAGAACTGTACATCTCTATTTCTCACACCAACATGCAACATTTTCAATCCACATGGTTATCAAAGCAAGACAATTCATCCCATTTGTACTGCATCAAAAAAGGCATTACCCTAAATCCACATGGCTGTCAAAGACAAATAATATCTTCAATCAGACAGACAATATCTTCTATCAGACAATATCTTCAATCAGAGTCTCTCTTCAATCTCATGGCTGTCAAAGACAGACAATATCTTCAGACAGACAATATCTTTCATCTCATGGCTGTCAAAGACAGACAATATCTTCAATCAGACAAACAGTATCTTCAATCTCATGGCTGTCAAAGACAGGCAATATCTTCAATCAGACAGACAATATTTCAATCAGACGGACAATATCTTCAATCAGACAGACAGTATCTTCAATCTCATGGCTGTCAAAGACAGACAATATCTTCAAACAGACAATATCTTTAATCTCATGGCTATCAGACAAGACAATATCTAATTGTATTGTATTCCAACTTAGTTGGTTAGTATGCACTTATCTGAGCTTAGTTACACCGAAAACCGTCGGCAAGGTAAGTAACTCGTAATTTGAACATGGTTACCCAATTAAAAAATTAATTTAAAAGAGAGAAAGGAAATAACGAAATGAAAATAATTTTAAAAATTCCTACGAATATATATGTTGCTATATCGTAAGTTTGAAGAATGTCACATGAGCCATTTACGGGAAAAAAAAAAAAAATCTTCTTCAGAACTTTCTTCCGAATTGTTGTTCATCATACCTGGAACTTCATCCCAGTCGAAATCTAGGTCACTCTAAGCTTCATTACCCAGCACTTTCACTAAGTCTTATGCCGTAAATCCTACAAAACACAGTATCTCCATCACTAAATCTCATTATAGAACGGCAGAACTCAAGGTTAGCCACGGTGAAAAACGGCATTTCGACCTCAAAACTTTAAAAAATTCGTAACTCGAGAACCACGGCACGTATCGACTCGCGTTTTTTCGGGCGCTAGCGGGCGCTCCATTGTCAAGAGGGTTAAATCATATTGGTGACGACAGGCTCGAGATTTTTTCGAACTTTGTTTTCCTTGACGCCAGAGTAGATCCAACTGACGCCGATAATCAGTTACCAGCAGAAAGCAAGACGGACTATGACGTCGTCATACGGAAGTTCGACGAACACTTTCTCAGACGTGACCCGCAGTTGATGTTACGGCAACAGTTCTGGTACTCTCTACATCGAGAACCCGGACAGTCGTTTGACTCGAGGCTGCGTACAGTCAAAGAAAAAGCAAAAGCATGCAAGTTTGACAATGTCAGTCAAATGATAAGGGACAAACTAGTCTTCGCATGCAGAGATGACTCATCAAAACTGAAGCTATATGTGTCCCGTCAGGACAAAACCAGGGCTAAGTCGCCGGGGCCTTGAAGCGTAAGCGCAAAAAGAGCGCTGAGGCCCAATTTGGGACAATTTTTTTTTATTTCAGAAATGGATAGTAGAAATTATATTCTTACCACCAGTATAGCTTATTTTCACGAAATCAATTTAAAACAGGCTAAAAATGCTATTTTTCCAAACTGCCCCACGGCTATTTTCTTCGTTTTACGTCAAATCGACCTGTGTTTAAACTACAAAAAGAAATATTGAACCCTAACAGAACCCCAACACATTGTATACCGTTGGAAAGCTCGCGGCTTGATCTCGCGCGCTGAGTTAACACAAAGGGTCGTTTAGACCAATGGAAATAACTGTAAGGAAAAAACTTGGCGTAAACACATTGAAATTGAGAACCAATCAAAAGGCCGGTTTGAAATTCTACATAGTTACCTTGCTCATGCGCTGCTAAGACCGATTTTTTGATTGGACCCCACGAGTACTTCCGTTGAGTTTACTGAAAGGGGGTCAACATGGAGAGCGAATCGCCGCGTTGTTGAATTTATCAGCGACTGGAAATATTTACGGAAAAGAAAGTGATGCTTGCCAAGAGCTTGTGCAAGAATACTTTACTGCTTCGAATGATGATTTTGAGAGTGATTCAGATAGCAGCGAATGTGAATCAACGGCAGACGAGGTGAACGAATCTATCTCGATCACTGATCAAGAAGGAGAGTTTGAAGAACGGGTCGTCCGAATCGAAAGTAACGAGGCAGCATGCGAACCGATGGATGAAGATGAATGTCAACACCAACTTCTTCGGCAAGCACAGCAGTTTCTCATGTCGGTGCACCCAGATAAAAGTTATACCGAACGAAAGAGAACAGAGACGTGGGTGTATAGTCCAGTTTTCACCTGACGAAATTGTGGCGATTCAGCTTTCTGTTCAGGATTTGGACAGAGGTGAGTAATTTCATTTTGATCTACAGACCTGTTCAAGTCAAGTGTGTATAGACCTCTGTGTGTGTGTGTGTGTGTGTGTGTGTGTTTAAGTGAGTGAGTGAGAGACAACACCAGTGTTATCAGCCTGCAAGTATGTGTGTTGATGTGTTTAAAAATTTGTGAACAAAACACATGTATGTATGCATGTGTAAACAGTAAGTAACCTACATGCATGCATGCTAAGTTGTATTTTGTGTGTATAATTTTTATGACAGTTGTGATAATCCTTTTTTTTTTTTTTTACCTAATAACTTATGACAGAGTTGACTTAAAAATTGTAAGGCATACATGTGTATAATGTCAGTGAAATGTCCATTAGGTTGTTGCATGTCTATAAACACTTTTATTCAGGATGGGGTACTGTGTCATGAATAAATGTTGACCTTTCAACAAATTTCTAGTTATGAACACATGAGAGCGAAGATGTGTTAATCATGATACTAATAAGTTTCTCATTTTTTTTCTTCTTCTGTTCTTTTTCACAGAGGCAAAAGACATGCTGATCCTGGGAGTCATCAGTGCGTGCATCAGGATGGGACCAACAACTGAATGCAGCAAGAAAAAAACAACAGGCTGAAAGGCAGAAGCCTCGCTCTACATACTTCTTCATGGGCAGGCAGCTTTGTACCACTGCCTTGAGAAAACTTTTATGGTAAGTATTGCACATTCAAAATTAAACAATCATCAAAAATTAAAGAAAACATGAATACACAGAAATATTTAGTAACCAAATTTAGTAACCGCCTACACAATTAATGTTCTGTTCTTTTTTGTTTCAGTTTGTTTGTTTTGTTTTTTCATGCTTTTCTGTCTTTGCAAAATGCAACTGACATTTGTACCAGATAAACTGATAATTTTCAAAATAATGAAGTTGGTTTGAACAGGAAAGAAATCTCTGAGTGTATCCTATGAACTTCTTTCTCATTCTCTTTCATAGTTTTCAAATAATGTCAGTTATATCTTCAATTATATATCATTTAACATTGTTGTGGTTACTTTTATTTTTTTTATTTCTCAGACAGAATCAACAAGCCTAAGTTTTTGTCATGATCAGACTAAAATAAGGATTGACGATTAGCTTTGTATACATTTAGTTGCCTTGTCAATAAATACTGTTTGAATCGCCCTCAAATCCAACAAATTTTGATCCCAGCAACAGGTTTGATCCATTTTGTTTTGTTGCATCTATGACATTTCACAATGATTTGGGGGGTGGGGTGGGCTGTTGTACAGTATCAGCAAGGACAAGCTGCAAAACCTTCTTAGCCATTACAGGGAGAATGGTCTTGCGCCGAGGAAACTTAAGTGTGGAGGAAGAAAATCCAACACTGCTTCCTTGACCCTTGCTGACACGGATCATGTGAAGAGCTTCATTCTGCACTACGCCGAGGACCATGCTGTCAGCCTGCCTGGAAGGGTACCTGGCTTTAAGCGAGACGACATAAAGCTGCTACCTTCCAGCCACACCAAAAGCCGTGTCTACCGAACGTATGCTGAAAGTGTCGACAGAGCAGGTAATATTTTAGCGCTGTAAAACTTTTATTTTCTTGCATTACTATACTCTCTCTCTCTCTCTCTCTCTCTCTCTCTCACACACACACACACACACACACACACACACACACACACACACACACACACACACACACACACACACACACACATATGCAGAGAAACACATACACATGTGTACACACTACACAGTAAACATCATGCTGTATTTTTAGCCCCCTTGAGCACATTTAAGAGCACGTCTTAAGTTTGCATCTGTGATTGATTAGCAAGTGGCGAGTTATGTTGAGGAGGAGAGGGTATTATGTGAGTGGGAGACAGGGCGGTTAGGAAAGGAATAGTTAAGTCACAAGGGTGTAGTCCCTGAGTAAAAGTGACATAGATTTTTTCTTTTCTTTTTTTGTTTTTTAAGAACTGAAGAACAAACAGATTTTAGGACACTTTTCAAATATTCCAGATTTATGTTGTAAACTTTTTTTTGCCCACTCACTGCTCAAGGTCTCTACAGGTTGCTGTTGCTGTTAAGAATTGTTTTGATCGGGGAAAATAGCAACAGATCATTGTTGTGTGATATATACATTTTACTTGTATGTGATTATAAGGCTGCTGCATATTTTCAGGATTCAGAAAAGTTGCTGCCTCAACATTCAGGACACTCTGGCTGCAGCTGTGCCCCTATGTGGTTGTAGCTCGCCCAATGACTGATCTGTGCTGGAAATGCCAAAAAAAACAACACACAGATCTTCCGCAGTGCCAACTTGACTTTTGAAGAGAAGAGTGAGCTGGTTCAAGAGCAACAAGCACATCTAAGTCAAGTGGATGCTGAGCGGCAATTTTATAAGATGCTTGTTGAAGAAAGCAAGACAGCTGCAGCTCAGTTTTGGCATCACAAGGCTACACCGAAGTCCTCCCAACACCATAGATATGGCAATGCACTATTCTTTTGATTATGCCCAACAAGTGCATTACCCAAGTGATGCTGCACAACCTGGCCCGATATACTTTCTGACCCCTCGGAAATGTGGCATTTTTGGAGTGTGTTGTGAGGCCTTGCCACAGCAAGTAAATTATCTGGTGGATGAAGCAGTTTGCGTCAGTAAGGGTTCAAACAGTGTTGTCAGCTACCTCCACCACTTCTTCAGTAGCTACGGTATGGGGGAAAAATCTGTGCACCTCCATTGTGACAACTGTGCGGGCCAAAACAAGAACCGTTTTGTCTTGTGGTACTTTTGTTGGCGGGTGATGAAGGGCTTGCACACAAATGTCACATTAAATTTCATGCCCCCAGGTCACACAAAATTTGCGCCAGACTGGTGCTTTGGTTTGCTGAAACGTTGTTTCCGGAAATCTGACGTACACTGCTTAGATGACTTGTGTGATGTGGTGAAGGAGAGGAGAGTACGGCAGTTTCTGGAATCAACATTCCGCAACTTGTGGGCCATGAAGATGGAGCAGTTGAGGTGCCTACATATGACTGGCAGGAATTTCTCAGCCCGGCCTTCAAGCCCCTTCAAGGCATCAAGAAGCTGCACCACTTCCGCTTTTCAGCCAGGCACCCTGGTCGACTGTTCTACAGGGAGTCCCTGGCAGATGTGGAAAGCAGCTTCGACATGACCACTTTGAGGGCCTTCCAAAATCTGCCAGCCATGCCACAGGAACTGCGGTCGTTAGGGCTGAACCAAACTCGCAAGCAGTACCTCTTCCAACATATCAGAGAGTTTGTGCGAGAAGACAAACGAGATGTTGTGTGCCCAGACCCAGGAAATTAATTCAGTTTTTGTGTTAGTGCTGCAAGAGTGACTGTGTTCATCATTTCCTGCTGGAAATATGAATTTTACTGTGGTTGAATTCTGTGCCAGTGGATGTGTGATAGGACACTTTCCAAAAAAGCAGTGTGTCAGCTGAGGACTGCCTTATTTTCAATGCCATACAACCTTGTCGGAGGCTGCTTGGAGGTCGGTGACTGCATGTTTTTTCATATTTTGCTTTAAGTTTTATTTTCAATCTTAAGATATCATCAGTATTCAATTTTAAAACCTTATTTAAGTGCTAAAGAATGTAATTTCACATCTTGATGACATCAAGTTAGTGAAAGCTGGGCTGGCAAGAGGACGGTTGTGCTTTCTCAGATGTCTCATTCTCTGTAGACATGCTGCTATTTTGTAATAATTACATCACAAAAATAAACAATTTCTGCTCAGGTTTGCTATTAATTACTTGTTTTAATTGGATTAATCATTAGTAAGATTCTCAGATTGATTGAGAACAAAGTTTCACCACCATGTGTACTTCATCAGCAATTTCTGCATGCATCTAAAAAAATTTTCAAAATGTGTAATATGTTTGTTTACACCATTGATACAAACTAGGCATTTCTTGTGGAATAAAGTTAGAATAATGATTAACTTACAAAGTTTGTGTTTATTGTGTACAACTCTTAAAAGTTGCTGGTCCAGTTTTAGCAAAATTACTATAAAACAAACAAAACTTTAAAACAGCAAATTTTCAGTTATCGTCACCACCTAAACTGGGCTTTTTAATCAACATTTTCCTTCCATGAGTTTTTTTTTTTACGGAAAATAAATTCATAATAGGATGAACCTAAGCTGGTTTCAACTATACGCAAAGTTACAACATGTTTGAACCTTGGTTGCTATGCAAAATTTGAAGTCAAAAGGGTTGAAACTTTAAAGCCAATTTTCTCAAAAAACTAGTCTGTCGACACCGCCGTATTTCAAAAGGGCATAACTTTTTTTTTATTTCTTAGGCTAGAGTAACAATTTTTACACCAAATGAAAGAGAATTAAATTACCTTTCCAATGATATACATATCTCTATACCCCAAAATTTCAACTTAACCCCCTGGTTTTGTCATGACGGGTCACATATGATATAGGGGCAGAACTAACATTGGATAAACTATTCAGATTCTTTCAATGCGAGAGATGACAAAGCAAGAGCTTGCAGAATCCAAGACTGCCAGTATCGAGGCACTTTTCCACCAAAAAAACCGGGCAACCAGCGACATGGGGGAGAAAGACGAGACCTCAAACATCAGAACCAGAGAAGCAGCCTGCCTTCAGGTTATTCTATGGCCAGTGGCAATTGTGGCTACTGCAATAGAAGACATCCTGCTGGAAAGAAGAACTGTCCTGCAGCCAAGAGCCGCTGCAAGAAGTGTAGCAAGATGGGCCATTTTGCCGCTGTGTGCAGAAGTGCAGCATCAGTCATCATGAAGTTTCTCAAGACCCAGCTGACCAAGCAGGGGAAGACAGCCATTTTATTGGAGGTGTGAACGACAAGTCAGTGCCATCGACCAGCCTGGGGTGGCACATCAAACTCAAGTTGGATCGCAAGAGCTTACCTGGTGTATCGACACTGGAGCTGAAGTTTCTGTGATGCCGGACCACATCTACAAGCCAGCCTTTGGGACTCTACACCAAGCTGACCGCACTCTTCTTGGACCTGGTGACCAGCGTCTCAGTGTCAAAGGCTTTGCTTACATCAGGCTCCACCACGGCCGAACAAGCATTCAAGAGAAGGTGTATGTCGTCAAAATCTCCAAACTGCTGTTGGGTATGCCTGCCATTCAGAAGCTAGGATTGATTCATGACATTCCCGGTGCATTCTCAGTACGGTGCCATTCGAACGCTGAAAGCCAATCAGCAATCTCCCAAGACACAAGATCAGATCAACTTCACATCTTCCAAGGACGTAAAGCGAAATTTGATGCTGAAAGCCAATCAGCAATCTCCCAAGACACAAGATCAGATCAACTTCACATCTTCCGAGGACGTAAAGCGACGTTACCCCAGCTGTTCACTGGCTTAGGCAAACTGGAGGGTTAGCAGAATACTGAGGTGGAGAACAATGCTAAGCCCTTCTCTCAGTCCGTGCCCAGACGTGTCCCAGTTCTGTTGCTCAAGAAGGTGGAGGTAGAGCTGAACAAAATGACTGATAATGGTGTCATCGAACCAGTTAGTATGCCTACTGACTGGTACAGTCCCATTGTTGTGGTGCCGAAGGCTAATGGTGACGTCAGAATCTGCGTGGATCTGACAAGACTGAACCAGAGTGTGAAGCGAGAAGTGTACGCCATGCCATCAGTAGAGGAGACGCTGAGCAAGATCTCCGAGGGCAAAGTCTTCTCAAAACTTGACGCCAACTCTGGGTTCCACCAGATCCAGTTGAATGAAGAAAGCTCCAAGCTTACAACGTTCATAACACCATTTGGACGCTACAAGTTCAAGCGTTTACCGTACGGCATATCATCGGCGCCCGAATACTTCTAGAAGATGATGAACAACATCCTCCAGGGCCTGGATGGAGTGCTGTGCCATATGGATGACATTCTTGTCTTTGGCAAGGATAAGGCGGACCATGACCTCAAGCTCAAGAACGTCCTTGACAGGCTGTTACTAGTGTTACAGGCCAGCCTCACGTTGAACTCTGACAAATTCGAGTTTGGCAAAACAACGCTCGAATACCTAGGCCAGGTGATCGACGCAGAGGGCGTGAGGAAGGATCCCACAAAGGTGAAGGCTATTGTGGATATGCAGGAACCACAGAATGTGTCAGATGTCAGAAGATTCCTGGGTATGGTGAACCAGCTTATGAAGTTCGTGCCCAATCTGGCTGAGAAGTCAAAGCCTCTGAGAGAGCTCTTACACAAGGATGCTACATGGACCTGGGGACTGGATCAGCAGTCTGCCTTCGACTCTCTCAAGAAGACCTAGCATCACCAGAGACACTTGCGCTGTACAACCCAGATCGTGAGACCGTTGTTTTCTGCTGATTCCAGTAGCTTCGGACTTGGGGCGGTACTCTTGCAATGCCAAGGCAATGGGGTGCTTCATCCTGTCGCCTACGCAAGTCGATCGCTGACGGAGACCGAGAGGCGGTACGCCCAAATCGAGAAGGAAGCACTAGCCGTCACCTGGAAGCTTGAACACTGGTCCCACCTACTCATCGGCACGACATTCCGTGTGGAGACAGACCACAAACCTCTCATCCCCCTCTTTTCGTCAAAACTGATTGATGAACTCCCTGTTCGCATCCAGCGCTTCAGGATGAGGCTCATGAGGTATACCTTCAACATCGTCCATGTTCCTGGCAAAGAGCTGTACACTGCTGATGCACTCTCCCGAGCACCGTTGTCAACGACTGAGACGGCGGACATCAATCTGACCTACCAGGCGGAGGCATACGTCAATGCTGTCCTACTAACTCTGCCAGCTTCAGACAGGAGGCTGGATGAGATCAGGTAAGAGCTCCAGAAAGACGACATACTTCGGATAGTCATGCATCATGTGCAGAATGGGTGGCCCAACAAGAACACTGAACCGTCCAGTCAAGACCTACCTGAACGAACAGGGCAACCTCTCTGTTCATGACGGCCTCTTACTGCGAGGCAAAAGACTGGTGATTCCTGCATCTCTTCGACAAGATGTTCTACGTCATCTCCATGATGGACATCAAGGAGTCAACAAGACGAAGGAGAACGCAGCAAACTGTGTGTGGTGGCCTGGCCTTTCTCAAGACATTGACCTCATGGTGAAAACCTGCCCTGAGTGCGCCAAGAACAGAAAGGCCAGAGTGGAACAAATGAAGGGGACGCAGTTTCCGGAGCGGCCCTGGTCCAGGATCGCAGATGACTTTTTTTTCAGCATAATGGCAAACTCTTCCTCCTTGCCACTGACTACTACTCCAGAGACGTGGAGATTACACTGGTGTCCAACAAAGTGACGACTGCAGAGACTGTATCCCGCATGAAGAAGGTCTTCAGTCGCCATAGCATCCCAGACACCCTTGTCACAGATAACGGCCCCAGTTCAGCAGCAAGAAATTCGCCAGGTTTGCCCAACCCTGGGGGTTTGAACATGTGACCTCCTCCCCCCACTACCCCCAAGCCAATGGTGAGATTCAGACCATCAAGAATCTCATCAAGAAGTGTGGTGATGAATACCTTGGGCTACTCATGTACCGCAACACACCCTTTCCCAATGGTTTTTTCCCCCCCCGCCCAACTGAGTATGGGACGCAGACTCAAAACCCGTGTCCCATGTCACCCCCAATACCCTCCTACCCCAGACCCCTGACAACTACATCCTGAAGAGGAGGGAGAAGCAGTATCGTGAGGACATGGCAACTACTATGACAGACGGCATCGGGTAGTCGAACCAGAAGATCTGACACATGGTGATGCTGTTTGGATTCCTGACCAGAGGAAAAGGGGCACTGTGACCAGACTCCACGAGGCTCCCAGAAGCCTCATCATCCAGACCTCCGATGGTGGCCTCCTGAGGCGAAACCGGCATATGACACAGAAACTGTACCCATCCGTGCCCACTACAGAAGGTGCATCTTCCACCTCCTGTGCACCTCCCACCTTGGGTGCATTCTCCGATGCAGCCGAGACCCTGCCTGCAGCTGAGACGACGCCTGCTGCCCCGAAGACTCCGGCAGCGCCGAAGACGCCTGCAGACGAGAAGACGCCTGCAGCCCAGAGGACGCTGGCACGCCTGCCAACGACTGGGAGCCTGAAGCCAGAACCAGCTGCAGCCCAGACATCCAAGCCGAGACGATCATCAAGACCGAGGAAGCCGACCCAAAGACTGATTGAACAGTGAAGAAAAAACAATTCTTTCGCAATATTCGGTTTCGTTTCGATTAACTTCGGTTATGAAAGAATGTCCATTAAAAAAAAAAAAAAAAAAAAGGAGATGTATTGTATTCCAACTTGGTTGGTTCCGATTCGGTTCGATTTGGTGCGTTCGGCTGGGAAAGATGGTGAATACACATGATAACAAAAAGACAGTCAGTCCTTCTACGTGTTAGTGGTGTTCCGAATGTGTTAAGCTAGTTTGTGTGTGCTAGCTCTGTAGAAGTACGCACAATACACTAATAATCTTGAATCAGACAGACACTATCTTTGAATCAAACAGACAATATCTTCAATCAGACAATATCTTCAATCTCATGGCTGTCAAAGACAGACAGAACCTTCAATCTCATGGCTGTCAAAGACAGACAATATCTTCAATCAGACAGACAAGTATCTTCAATCTCATGGCTGTCAAAGACAGACTATATTTTCAGTCAGACACACAATATCTTCAATCAGAAAGACAATATCTTCAATCTCATGGCTGTCAAAGACAGACAGTCTCTTCAATCTCACGGCTGTCAAAGACGGACAATATCTTCAATCAGACAGACAATATCTTCAATCTCATGGCTGTCAAAGACAGACAATATCTTCAACCAGACAGACAATATCTTCAATCAGAAAGACAATATCTTCAATCTCATGGCTGTCCAAGACAGACAATATCTTCAATCTCATGGCTGTCAAAGACAGACAATATCATCATTCAGACAGACAATATCTTCGATCTCATGGCTGTCAAAGACAGACAATATCTTCAATAAGACGGACAATATCTTCAATCAGAAAGACAATAGCTTCAATCTAATGGCTGTCCAAGACAGACAATATCTTCAATCTCATGGATGTCAAAGACAGACAATATCTTCAATCTCATGGCTGTCAAAGACAGTATCTTCAATCTCATGGCTGTCACAGGCAGAGAGCATCTTCAATCAGACAGACAATATCTTCATCTTATAGCTGTCATAGACAGACAGTATCTTCAATCTCATAGCTGTCTAAGATAGACAATATCTTCAATCTCATGGCTGTCAAAGACAGACAATATCTTCAATCTCATGGCTGTCATAGACAGACAATATCATCAATCTCATGGCTGTCAAAGACAGACAATATGTACAATGTCATGGCCGTCGAAGACATACAATATATTCATCAAAAAGACAGTATCTTCAGTGTCATGGCTGTCAAAGACAGACAATAACTTCAATCTCATGGCTGTCCAAAAACAGACAATAGCTTCAATCTGATGGCTGTCAAAAACAAACAATATCTTCAATCAGACAGACAGTATCTTCAATCTTATGGCTGTCAAAGATTTACAATATCTTCAATCAGACAGACAATATCTTCAATCAATACAGCTATCAAAGTAAAACCATATCAAAACATCAAGAGGATATAAAAGTAGGTATTCCAATGCAGGCCCCTTGCCTGGCGAACTGCACTGCAGGAGCGAAATTTTCCGTGTTTTCAACTTGTGCAAACCACAAAAAAATGGCCGATTTAGACAATAAAGTAACATCAGTCAATTTACCAGTCTTTTTTCTTTCGTTTTGGATAGGTTTTATCATTTAAAAGAACATAATAAGTTTATTATCAACCTTGTAAAGAAGCACTTGTCCGCTGTCGGGAGGCATGCCATCGCGACTTTCAGAACAAGTTTTTACACCTACCCTCTTCCCCCAACAGGTAGAGTGCAGCATGCACAAATAGCTCAATGAAACCCATACAGAGTTGTAGAGGAGACTTAAAGCTTCATTTTTGGTAGGCAGTAAGAGTATAGAAAAAATTTAGTTAAGTCCCCTAAAATTATGTTTTAAAACTTCAAATTGTGCT
>JADBJO010008453.1:0-7500 GCA_016801955.1 Conus betulinus
CTTGATTGCGAGTATTCTGGCGACTTTGCAAAGCGTAAGCGATTTCTCACCGGTATATATCTACCTCCGGTTATGTAATTGTTTGGTTTACTCATTTGAAAGCGCGCCAGTTGTTGGATGGATTAGGAATCGCAGGAAATACTTAATGATGAATGTAGTATTTCCGATTGAGGTGTACTTCGAAGGTGAAAGTACTTATCCACCAACATGGGCCGGGATTAGTGAGAGAGAATAATGTCAGGTGTGGAAAAATAAAAAAAACCAATCTCTGTAGAACACAAAAAAGTAAAAACAATGCCTCTGGAAAGGGTGGTTAAAACACCAGCATGCACAATAACAATTTTTACCCAACCCAACTACTCATTGTAATAAATAGCAAGACAAAACACCCAACACCAATTAAATCAAGAGAAAGGCACCAAAAGCAGTATGACCGTAGACAACAACAACAACAACCACAAAAAAAAAAGGACCGACACAGAATGAAAAATTGATCCATACACTTTCATAATTTGGCTACGTTTGTTCACCCCAGGCCGGGGTTATATAATGTCCACTTTCACTGCCACTGCCCCCCAATTCCAGTTTTCAGAATTTGGATGGTACAACCTATTACGGGAGAGAAATCACAAAATGTCCCAAACAACTCCACCCAGTGAACACAACTCTCACCGCATTGCCCTTTCATTTCTGCCCAATAAAGTGCGTGCCGCACCCGAATATCCCTTCCATGTGCAGGCCATTAATCCAGGTATCCCAGGACTTTCTGTGGTTTGTGCCTTTCTTTAGAATGATTACTGCTAAGCACTTGTGAGCGCCCATGCTGTGTGAGATGTAAAAGACAGAAGTGCCAGTCCACAAAGAACGAACCAGTCCCGACGTGGACGCCTGAAGTCTGTGCATCAAGGGAAACTAGAGAGAGGAGGAAAAATAATTAACAGACAAAGAAATGGACGGGGAGGAGGGAAATTGCTATGAGGAGGGGAGCAGGGGCCAATGAAGGAATGGGAGGGCTGGGGATAATGAGTAAGGGGAACTGTACCTCCACACAGAATGGGAGCAGAACAGCAGTGGCGAGCAGTGGAGATGAAAAGCGTGAAAGAGAAGAAAGAAACGTCTAAAAAGGAAAGGAAGTCGGAAAGAAAAAGAAAAAACAGCTGAAATGCAGCTGTTGTTAACGTACGATAGGTATATCAAGGAACACCAGCGCAAAGAGGTGGCTTTACTATCACGATCTGAGAGAGGTCCATTCAAGTGATTGCTTTCACGAAAGAAGTGGGTGTACTATCACGCCACTGAGCGGTATAATTCAAGTGATTCCTTTCAAACACCCAGAAGAAGAAAGAAGAAAGCGAGGAAAAAACGGGGGGAGGGTATGATGAGATGATGATATTGATGAATTGGTGGTGATGACAATGATGATGCTGACGATGATCGTTACGATGATGAAGATGTTGTCGGTGGAAATAGCAGGGCAAAAAGCATCTGCCAGAGAAATATAAATGAAACATAGATAGATGAATGAATGAATAAATGTAAATAAAAAAATAAATAGATAAATACTATGAATGAATGAATAAATCCAATTAAAAAAGCATCAGTAAATGAATAACAACAATAAAAGTCAATCAATTCATCAATCTAATCAGTACACTCAATCAATGAATAAATCAATAAAGGTAAAATATGAAATAAAGTAAAAATAAAATGAATATACGAGTACATTGAATTGGGTATAAAAGAACAAGCCATTCACTCCCAAGTTTGCCGACATCTATGGCAGCATATTAGATGCCAACAGACTTTCTCTGCAGTGTGCTATTTTCAAATCTCCGCTGGCGGAGAGAAGGGCTACACTGCACAGTCTAGTCGTACGTCTAGATGTTACTTTCTTGTTTGCCTACTCTACATATCTGGAAGCAACTGTATGATAAAATGTGAAAAGCGAAGTGAAATCTCTGGAAGAGACGAGAGATTACAAATGAGCACGAAACGGAAGGAGATCAATATGAAGTGATAATGTTGCAGAGGATGTGCAAAAGAACTGGCTGCAGCATCTTTGAGAAGGACCCCCCAAAACTGAGACGTGGATATTGGGACAAGCAAGTAAAGGGAAGAAAGAACGGGTGGGACAATGAAAGAAATAATTAGAGACTAAGGGGGAAAGAGAAGAGAAAGAAGAAAGAAGAAGAAAGAAGAGGAAGAAAGAGAAGAACCCCAGAAGAATGAAGGAAGAAGAAGAAGCAGAAGATTTGGAAGAAGAACAAGTGAAAGTCAACAAAGACAAGCAGAACAAGGACAGACACAGGAATTAGAGAAGAAGAAGACACAAATGAGAAGAAAATAGAAGACGACAAACAAAGAGAGCAAGAAAAAAGACAGTAAGATTAAACGAAGCGGCGGGGGAAGAACAAGAAGGAAAGAAGAAGAGAGATTCCGGACAAAACAAGAACAGACGAAAAAGAACAACAAAGAGAACAAAAGAGAGCAGAAGAAGAAGAAGGAAGGGAAGAATAGATAAGAAAACTAAGCAAAGAAAAGAGGAAGAAGGAGAACAAAGAACACAAGATTAGAGAAGAAGAAAGAAGAAGAAAGAAAAAGAACTCCTGGAGGCAGAAGACAAGAACATTAAGGAGGAAAAAACGAAGACGAGGAGGAAAAAAAAAAAGAAAAACAAGAACGAAAAAAAAAAAAGAAAGAAAAGAAACGATATAGACATGCAGCGCTAAAAAATGATCAAAAGATGTGCGCAAAAGAGTGGTCAATGAATACGCCATTACTGGGTCTGCCTGCAACAAGAAGCTGCGAGAGGGACTCGCGAAGGACAATGGGCATTTTAACTTTGAATGCTCCACCCCACCCCCCCCCCCCCCCCCCCCAACTCTTTTCTGGATCTAACAACATACCAGTGTAAAAGAGAACGTCCCAGAGAATGCTGACGTGAAAGCAAAGCCTGCCTGCCCTTGACTATGACATCAATGGTATGAGTGTTGCGCCAAGGCCCCCCCCCTGGGGGAATATAAGGACCAATCAGTTCATTCCATAGGAATGACCCGAGGATGTGGTTTTGTGCCCACTGCCCCCCCCCCCCCCCCCCCCCCCCCCCCATTGTTGTGTTCGGTCTTAACATGGGAATGAATGTGACGAAAGCATCGGTCCTGCACACGATCCATGTTGAAAGACCGAGTGACAGGGGTTGAGAGGTAGGAAATCGGGCCGCCTGAGAGGGACAGATAACCCCCAGCAAGGAATGAGGGCAGCCTATTTGCGACTGCAAAAGGTCCGACATGGGACCCGAGGGAAGGGAGAGCACGTGCTGAAAAGAGATGGACGAGGGACAGGAGAAACCATAGATGTACCATCGTGTGAGATGTTGGAAGCAGGCGCTTTTTTTTTTTATTATTATTAAGGTCATACAGGACAGAGAGGATGATGAAAACTTCGATGAAACGAAGAATGACAGAACACATAAATAAAATAAGAAGACCGCCGAACCCCCACACAAACTGGGGCGAAAATGCCCAGATAAGGACAGCGAAAGCCGGCTGCCAAAAGCAAGGGGACAAAAAAAATGGGGCCCCTGGGTATATGAGTAGATGAAGAAGAAGAAGAAGAAGAAGAGAAGAAGAAGAAGAGAAGAAGAAGAAGAAGAAAGGCAAACACGCAGCAAGCACGAATAAAAAGCCCCGTGCCAAAAAACCATAGATAATAAAATAATAATAAATATAATAAAATAAAGAAATAGACAGTTTGTACCACTGCCTGCCAGGATGACCCTACAGTCATCATTTAACTGTTAAAGAGCTTCCAACCTATATTGAACACTCCAGATGTAAACAGACATTCAGATATACCATGCAAACACACTGTATGTATCTATGTGACAATCATGCTGCTTCTTATATCGGCGATAGAGATGTGGATGATGAATGACCATACTTCACGATCATTCACCACCCGATCAGTTCGCCATCCCCCTTACTTGGATGTAGTGTCACAGTTCATACTCTGGTGTGGGCATTGTCGCTTGGTTCATAAAATGGACATACTCCACACATTTGGGAACAAAGATGAGTGGATTAAAGAACGCGAAACAAAGTCATAGGAGATGATTGGTACAAAGGAACACAAAGGGAAAAAAAGGGCAAAGAAAAAGGGAGCAAAGAAGAAAGAGGATCGGTTTTCTCAAGAAAGATGAAGAAGCGCACAGAAAACGGTTGTAGGCAGCTAGTAGCAAGCATGGACGCCAAGAGAGAGAGAGAGAGAAGGAGAGAGGAGAGAGAGATTGGGACTGAGCTTCCCGGAGCCGAGGAGAGAGAGTCGGCGAAAAAAAAAACGCCAAAGCACAAGTACCCATGACGGCCCTACAGAATCTAAGGACTTCACTCCAACTGCCCATAAGTCAGTCACTTCGCCATGTGGGACTTGAACACACGGATATGAATGGTTTATCCGACCAACAACCCCGCGAGAGAAGGAAGAGAGGAAACGGCTTCTTGCCTATTTTCATTGAGCTCGTCGTGAATGTGTATGTCTTACCGAAAGGCTTAGACGGTGCGTGTTATGTGCAGTGACATCAGCTCATCTCAAGGATATATGGGATGCTCTTCATTTTTCCAACTGCAATGCATGTGCAGAATATTTGACGGTACGTTGTCACGTTGAGCATAGAAGAAGATAAAGAGACATGAAGCTTGTTTAGATGAGAGCCTTTTTTAGTGAAAGAGAGACAGGTTTCAATGGATTGATGATAATGAGATTGTAAGTTGAAATGAAAATGAAAGTTAGAAATTAAAGTTCCCAGAGCCCTATCGGCCTGGACGGGCAGTGAGCTGATCAATTTTTTACCGCGTTTCCATATTAGCGCATCGATGAGAGGGAGGCGCAGGGCCCATGCCCTGCTTCTGTCGTACAGCAGTCTTTCGACCTTCCCTAACATGAATCTTAGGTGCACGCATTCATTGCCAAGGAGAAAGAGGTAAGAGGTGTTCTAGCCGAAAAAAACTCCAACCGGCATGGATGGTTTTAAACTCATGACTATCAACTCTGCAAAGAAATGCCTCTAACCATTTGACCAGGGACCCACATTTTTGAAAGTAGGAGTGATCATAGTTTCATGTGCGAGAGGAAAAGACGAACGAAAATCGGAAAAGGAAAAAATGAAAAAAAAAAAGGGGGGGGTGAGGGGATAGTGAATAGGTAAATGAAGAGAACACCGGATGGAGAGGAAGGTGAAAATGATGGTGAGGAGGAAAACCCCCAAAGGGACCAAAGGAAGAGATTTTTGGAGAAATAAAAAAAAGATGGAGGGGACAGGCGTGTAGATGAAAAATAGAAAGAAGAA
This sequence comes from Conus betulinus, assembly GCA_016801955.1. Classification (NCBI taxonomy): domain Eukaryota; kingdom Metazoa; phylum Mollusca; class Gastropoda; order Neogastropoda; family Conidae; genus Conus; species Conus betulinus. The sequence goes on from JADBJO010008453.1 coordinate 5,345, forward strand.
GAAGAAGACAACCACCACAACAGCAAAGAATTACACAACAAATTTAGAAAGAGAACGGGGGCGTTGGTTACCACCAAGGGCACGGACACAAACAAAGCACAGGAGCAAGACACAATGCATTTCGACCTCTTGGGTCTTTTCTTCTTCAGGCAAAAACACCAAATAACATTTAGCACAGTGAAAAAAATCTCATGTTCGGTTTTTCCACACACGAACAAAATGGCCTCTGGACGGAAAACGATCGGTCACAATTACAAACAAACAAACAACAAACCCCACTTAACGGACATCTATAGAAAGCCCAGATCGGCTCACTTTCGCTTGAAGTGCCCTTTGTATGCTTACTTTCCTTAATCTTGAACACACAGGGGTGGAGCAAACGTCCCGAAACAGAGCGATGCAAACCTCCTCTGAGCCCATTGCACTGTCTCAGTTGTGAGATTTGTTGCACCCATCCTCTACCCAGCCGACGATGCAGAGGGCATCTGTACCGACCTCGTTGAACGTCCCCCCCCCCGCTCTAAGTGTTTTTGTTTGTTTTTAACGTATCGTTGGCATGTTTTTCCAAGTCTAAAAACAGCCCCCGGCTGATTCTAACGAACGGGGCAGCAAGAACGAGAGCGAAGGATAGGGAGAGCGGTAAGCAGCAATGCTGTTCCCCCTTGGAAACACCGCAAAATATGAAAACCCTGTTGGTAGATGCGATCGGGAGATTTAGTTTAAGTCAATGATATTTATATTGTTTTTAGTGTATGAATCATTGAGGTTTATTTTTATTTAATTCAAATAAAGTTGTGTACCAGAGAACCATTGTTGACGCATGAGAATGTTGATAATGGAATTAACGCCCAGACCGCCCAACGAATGAGACACCCCGAGCCGAGCCGACAGGCGGGAGTAGGTAAGGACAAAATATGATATATAAGAATAATGATGTGATGAATGAAGACAGGAACAACAACACCACCAGTATCACACACACACACACATACACACACACGCCGCGCGACATGCGGCCCGAGCCGCGGCTGCGCGAGGCGTGCGCGCTGCTCGACCAGCGTCGCGCGAGCGTGACGCTGTGCGTACACGCACACGCAACCCGACTTATCTTACACAAACACACTGAAATAATTTTCCCAAAAAAAAAGAAACAAAAAAAAAAAAAAACAAAAAAAAAAACGTGTTTCCGTTGACTTTTTTTGGTGTTTGTTGACATTGAAACATAAGGATTTTATTTTATTAAAGTTTTTTTGTTTTTTATTTTAGTAAATTTTGTAAACGGGATTGTCGCGAGGAGAAGTTCAGTTTTTGTTTTAATATAGTCTTTGAGTTGCTGTTTAAAATTTTTGTTGTTTTTTGGTTTAGCGAAAAAGTTAGTTTTAGTAAGTTGGTTTTAAGTTGTTAATTTTACATTTTATGGATGGAAGTTGTTTATTATTTTTGTAATCAATTGTTTTTTTAAAAGAAAATAAATGGATGAAAGGGAGGGCCGAAAGGAGAGGGGGAGGGGGAGAAAGAGGGGGGGAGGGGGGAATAAAGGGGGGCAAAGGGGGGGGGAAAGAAACGGAAAACGTCTTCTAGCTGAATAACAAAAAAATGAAAAAAAAAGAAAAAAAAAGGAAAGGAAGCAAGAAGAAGAAAAGAAGAAGAATAAGAAGAAGCAAAGAAAAAGAAGAGAAGAACAAAAGAAGACAGAAGAAGAAGAGAAAGAACAACAACAACAACAACAACAACACAACAAAACAAGATGTTAATGCATAATGAAGATGATGAATGAACGCACGCCCAACGACCCGATGATGATGATGATGTTGATGATAGTGATGACGGTCGGTGGGATGATGATGATGATTGATCGATGATGATGGCGTGAATGATGAGGATTTGATGCCGTGTCGATGATGATGATGAGATGATGATGATGATGGATGAGATCGATGCTTATATTGAAAGACCGACGAGGAAGAAAGAGGACACCGGGAAGTGGTAAAACATTAGGAGGAGAGAAGAATGTTTGGGGGGGAAAGGAGCAGAAAAAAAAAAAGAAAAAAACAAAAAAAAAAAAAAAAAAAAAAAAGAAAAAAAAAAAAAAAAAAAAAAAACCAAAAAAAAAAAAAAAAAAAAATAAAAAAAAAAAGGGAAAAAAAAAAAAAAAA
>JADBJO010008453.1:12500-30000 GCA_016801955.1 Conus betulinus
TCAGTTGCTCAGAAGCGATTTTTCGGTCGTCACAAGAAGGCATGAATTCTCATACCACTGTGTACGTGCACACACACACACACACACACACACACACACACACACACACACACACACAAGCACGCACGCATATGCACGCACACACACACACACAAACACGCGCGCGCGCGCGCACGCACGCACGCACACACACACACACACACTAACACACACACACACACACACAAACACACACACACACACACACACAGCGCTCAGTGTCACTCCGTACTCCAGTATCAGTTGTGCTTGTGTTAGTGTCTTCGTTCTTACTTCGGTGCGGAGATTTCGAAACAAACCCTGGCCCCTTGTCAATAAAAAAAAAAAAAAAAAAATCAACGTTGACTCTTAGAGCATTCCCCACGCCCAAGGACAGTCTAAGATATGGGCAGACGGCGCGAAAACCTACCCAGACTGTAGTGAGAGAAGAGATGGAGATGGATATTAAAGATGAAATCCAAACTGAGCGAGCTCACCGTCTTCTGAGGCCTGGAAAGGGGGCCCCCCATCTCATCATCGTCTGCTTCAGCGATTTCAAAGCCAGGGAGAAAGTTCTAGCCTGCCATCGGGCACTGAGGAAGAAACGGGCCACTGTTTTTGTTTCCGAAGACTTTGGTCCCTCCCCTCCTCCCCCCCCTCCCGGTAAGGGACCAGCGTCGTAAGCTGCCGCCTTTCCTAAAAGAAGCGAAGACGGCCAACAAGAAAGCCTTCATCCGCCTCAATACCCTGGTCATTGAATGCAAGTCTTATGCATATTACTACAAGCAGTGGTCTGGTGGAGAGGCGGGGGTGATGGACAACCCACCCTCATCAGACTACGAAAGAAGATCATCTGTCTCGATCCTGTCTCTATCCCCCGGTCATCGGCTGGTTACACACCAACACATCAACCCAGTTCATCCACCCATAAACCTACACTTTTACTTTGTATAATGTTGTCCATGTTTGGCGTGGGATGGTTTGGAATGTTCAAGTTTTATTCTGCAAGCTAAAGAATTATTCTTTCCGCTTGTTTGTGAAAAGTTTCAATTCTTTTTCTTCTCGGATGTGTGGTTATCTAGAGAAAAAAAAATGGCGACTCAGAACATGCTTTCCCTGATTTTCACGTGTTTCAGTCTCCACGCACGGCAAAACTAAAAGGTGGTGTTGCTATTTGTGTACAGAAACCTGTTAAGTGCCGTGTGGAACAACTTTTTCATTCAATACAGGATTGTGTTTTTTCTGAAGGTTCGTAATTATGTTTTGAATTCTCCGTTTGACATTCTCACTACACCTGAACGTTCGGTGAATATGGATAAGACAGTGACAATGATATTCAACTGTTAAGAAAGCCGTGTGTCCGAGGTAATGGACCGGCTGCTGTGTGGCGATTTTAATGCCCACACATCTGACATCTATGATGTGGATAATGTAGGTGAAAACAGAAGTGCACAACCGCTTGAAAATGTAGGAAGATTAACGAAAAATGTGCCCCAAAGTACTCATATATCTAACGACCATGGTGTCAATAAGAATGGTCGTAGACTTATTGAACTATGTGCAGAATATGATCTGTTAATCGTTCATGGGAGACCTGAAGGGGATAGTGATGAAGAAATTACATGCTTGGCAAACCAGCGTTAATGTCTAGATTTTTTTTATTTGTTCATGATTACTTTTCGACACTGTGGTTGGCATGTACGTGACAAACAGGTGCGATTCAGATAAGTTTGCTGTTGGTGCTTCTTTTACTTATTTTGATAACATAGAGACTGACGATACTCACTGAGAGAGAAAAAAAAATGAGCTGGATGAAGAGATTAAATTTGCTTTGGAAAGAAGAAGATGCGGAATCATTCACTGTTGATATTTTCAGAAACAAAGAAAGAGAATTTCAAAATGTTATGACAACACTTGAATATGACGTTGAGGAGGTGTCGACCTGTCTTGTTACATTCCTTCAGAACGCTGCGGGTCAAGTGAGGTCAAAGCGAAAAATGCAAGGTGATGGTATGTCGAATGTGAGTGTGCGAGAAAAAAAACCCCAAAGATCTGGGTACATTCAGACGCTCCAAGTTGACGGAGGATTTCATCAGTTATCTGAATCTGATCCATTTAAAGAATTGTGTGTGAAAGGAACAAAGCAGTGCAACATGACCGCGTTTTAAACGAATTGAATGCTGCATGTTCTGATATCAATTTCACAGCGTTTTGGCAAAAAAGTTACATTATTGACATTAACTAAACCGAATATTTCCAATCCATCTCGCCTTGTGTGTGGTATGAGTACTTTAAGAATCTGATTAATGTAGAACAATTAGAGAATAAGTCTGATCCCAGCAAAGATGTTGAAGCTGTCCGATATGATTGTGTACCTGAAAACTGAAATGATTGCTTAAATGCCCAAGTGGATTGGGGCATTTCAGAGGTTAAAATTCGTAGTGCTATTTGTACACTGACACATGTAAACCAATCTGGGCCAGATGGTCAGTTATCTGATGTTTCTTTTTTTCCGTTTTGTTTTTGCATTCATGCTGAAGATGTTCAGGGTTAAAGTCATGTGTCCAGTGTTCTAGAGAGTTTTTGAAAGTGGGGTAGTACCCATAAAGCTGGACGAAAGCCGCCATGCTCATCTTATACAAAAAAAATAGTTCCTGTATAACAGACAATTACAGGGGGATCTTATTGTCGGACATAATCAGTAAGTTATGTGGCTCAGTAGTTAATGACATACTAAAGAACTTTTGTGTAACAGACTAAAGAATATTTGTGTAACAGACTACAGAATTTTCGTAAAGCGAATGACATCATTCATGGAGCTCAAGCAGGTAGGTGTTCGCAACATTTTCTCGCTTCAGTCACTGGTTCAGGAATACCTCACAAAACACACTCTTTGTAGACATCTCTAAAGTGTTTGATAATATACACAGACAAAAAACTGGTGGACCTCTTATTACGAAAAAGGGCATTTGTGGAAACGTGTTTAAGAAAACTGAAAGACTATTCATTGTAACGTGAAGGCAGCAAACAAAGTGAGGACCTAGATATTTTGTGTATTTGGACTGTGTCAGGTGTAACACAAGAATATCTTTTAAGCCCATTGTTATTCCCAATATTTTTGCATGATGTACAAGCTGATTTATTTGAATTTGTTGCAAGAGGTATCGGCATTTTTGAAGATCCACTTGGTGTTTTTCTGTTGATGTACGCATATGATACTGCTGTGGTTTCCCGACTCTGTGGCGGACGTGCGAAGATAGATAGATTGTCTGGAAAATCATTGTCATAAGTGGGGCCCGACTGTGCAAGTGGACAAAGCCATAGAGGTTGCGTTTAAAACTGGTGATTTCATTGAATCAGCTGAGAAATGGTGGTGTGGTGGAACGCCGATCCAGGTTGAATGTAGCTACATTACATTGGCGTTATATCCTGAGCCACATTAAACTTGTCAAGGTGTACAGAAACTCTGTCAGGTAAGGCTCTGAGAGCAGTGGCAGGAATAAGAGACTGCATTTTAAACTTTAAGAATTCTAGCTGTTATGGAAGTCATGGGTTTACACGGGAGTAAAACCAGTTCGGTTGTATGGTTCTGATTGTGGGGCTTTCAAAAATATGATAGTATTGAAACAGTGCAGATTGAAATATGCACGTTGATTCTGGGATCCGTCAAAAACAACACTGATCTTGAGGAGTGTCGCATATATCCTATTTTAATTGATACAGACACTCGACTTGTGAAATACTGGTGCAGAATTTTTGTGTATGACCGACAACAGACAACCAAGGCAGTGCTACAAAGTGCTGCAAATGCATGATCATTCTGGTCGAAACAAACTGGGTTTCCCGTGTAAGGGCTGCTATTTGCGGCTTGGATGTGCATGGCAGATGTCAAATGTGGGGAATGCTTCTAGTATTGTATATCTGTTCAAACAACGACTGAAGGATTCATGTCATCAAGACCGATATCCTTCGCTATCGTCATACCCCGACTATTGTCCGTCTCATCCAGAGGTAGTGGTGGTCAGTTACGCCAGTTAGTCGAGTACTCGGGAACATCGTCTTGCTCTGCGTCTGTTCAGATGCAGTTGGTTATCTCTGGATAGTACAGGTCACTCGACTCAACAAATCACTGATCCATTCTGTAAACAGTGTGAAGGACATTGCATTGAAGTTTTATGTCATTCATATTAATCTGTCCTAAATGCTCAACACTTCGTAAAAATTCATACCCTCGTACTGTTATTGCTTTCCATCAACATTTATGAGTATATATTAGTTAGAAGGATGTCAAATGAACTGCTATTTACATTTGCAGTGCACATAACTGAATCCTTGAAACTGAGGAAATAAAAACTCTGTCTGTAACTGATCCGTGAGGAAAACGTTTACCTATGATGCACATTAAATGTTGACAAGCTCTTCTTCTTTGTTTGCTTGTCAGTATAATTTCTCAAACACTCACCTATAGCATGCACATAATTATGCAGCTCAGTTCTATCGCTTATATAGGCCAGATAGTGCACAAAATCTGAAGAAACCATCGCTACTATTACTGTGATTATTGTTGTTGTTAAAAACTATTATCAAACTAACACAAGCTAACACTCATACTCTAACAAACCACGTGCAAGAGAGAGAGAGAGAGAGAGAGAGAGAGAGAGAGAGAGAGAGAGAGAGAGAGAGAGAGAGAGAGAGAGACACGGACACACACACACACACACACACAGAGAGAGAACAAGTTCTCACAACATAAACGAACGCACAGACACACATACACATACACGTACGCATGCTCAGACAGACAGACAGACACACGAACGAACGCACACACACACACACACACACGTGTCTAGCGCTTCTGATTTCATTATGCTCTCTACCCCAAATCCTCGACTGACGAAATAGGATTTCCCTGCTTTTAGGCCCACATTAGAGGACAGAATGGACATAGCAGAGAAATAAGTTATTTTCTCTCAAATGTTACGTAATTCGACTCTCTCTCTCTCTCTCTCTCCCTTCCCCCCCCTCTCTCTCTCTCTCTGTATGCATTTGCTTGCCTGTCTGTCTTGTCTTTTTGACTGACTGTGCCTACCTGTCTGTCTCTGTCCCTCTCTGTTCGTCTCTCTGCCTCTAAATGTGTCTCTCTCTGTCTCTGCTTCGGTCAGCCTGTCAGTCAGTCACTGTCTGTCCGTCTCTCCCTCTTTCTGATTTACGAGATCAAATGCGCTGAAACAATCAACTGATCGTGAAATATCACTCCTTTTTGGTTTGTTGCCCCATCTGCGCGCGCGCGCGCGTCCCCTTCTCTCCGTCTGCCCGTGTTCCCCCCCCCCCCCCCCCTCTCTCTTTCTCACACACACACACACACACACACACACACACACGCACGCATACACACACACACACACACACACACACACACACACACATATACACACACAAACACGCGCGCGCGCACATACACATCGTATATGCTTCTCTGCTGGTAGTTTTTTGATGGTGTAAGAAGCTCTCTCTCTCTGCAGTTTAGAGGTGATACACTTTGCAGTCACTGAGAATTAGCCTGAAAAATGAAACTCACCACCACCTCGTCATGTCAGTAGGCATCCTCAGGCTATCTACTCCATCTCCCTTCCTGCCATAGCATTGTCACACACACACACACACACACACACACACACCACTGGTCGATCAAAAATCTGTTGCAGAACAGCACTAACGAAACAGGCAAGTCTGCCGTCAAGACACAAGCCCTGTGCCCAGCCTTCCAAGAAGGGATGATTGAGGGAATCACATTCTCTTAAAAACAAACCAACAAATAAATAAACAAGCATCAGGAAAAAAAAAATAGTTCGTTAAAATTAATGACACAGCTTGGCAACGCTGTCGTCTAATCAAACGTGCCTCCTCTTCATATTTCTTAAAGGGCACGTGGGCAGCCACAATTATCTTGTTTCATTTAGTTCTTGGTATTTGTTTTCGTCGACGTTTTGATTTTACGTTTTCCATTGTCATCCTGAAAGGTGCATGCAAATAGCAGGCTTTGAAAAGAATCACACGGCAAGAGGTGTCTTTGACACAGTTCTGAGGAATTAGCCAAGGCTGGAAAAAAAAAACAAAAACAAAACAAACAAGCAAACAAAAAACTCATGCAGGAATGTTAACGACTTACCTTTATCGGTATTATTGTACCCTCCACGAGCTAAGCTGTGGTTTATATGCACTTGTGTGTTTATTCGTTTGTTTGTCTGTCAGCAAGCTTACACACAAACCATTAAAGCAGTTAAACTCCTCAGTGGGGCTGGGCTGATTTTGTTGGCGGTGCTCCACTGATATCCAAAGGAGATATACCTAAAATGCTATGGTATTTTCACCACCAACGGTTCAAACACAGGATTCTAAGCAGCACCAAAACAGCCAGGGGAGGTAGGGGGGAAAAACGGTAGGAAAGCATAGCAAGGAAACACGTTATATGTAAAATCAAAATCTTTATCGAAAAAAAAACAACTAATCAGGGATTCATAATTGTCCGTGAGGGATCCAAACTGTCAATCCTTTGAGAAACAACCACAGCACTGACCAGATGAAAACCAAGTGGAAGGACGAAAACATCACCAGGCAACACAGGAATAGCTCTTGTGTGCGTTGGTGTATTCCGACCTCCTGTATGCATGAAAACACCCACCTTCACAGCAGACCGGTATAGAAGAACCCAAGCCTTGAAAATTACATGTTACCGCTAGACACCAAACATCAGATACATTGGCAGAATCACCATTTAACAAGTGCACCCCTAACCCTAAAAGTGCACCAGACCATCAAGCAGCAAAGAAGACTATACGAAGATGTTCTGACCCCAACCAGGGAAAGAAAACTACGTTAGTATGGCCACGTAACAAGATGTAAGGGCTTTGCCAAAACAAGTCATCCAGGGAACTGCTGAAGGACGGAAAAGGTGGGAGAAGAAAAAGGTGACGACATTGCAGGGTCGGCAAGGAAACTATTCGCAGAGATACAGTCCTTTGTACACAACCTACAGAACTAGAAGAACTTGGTGACGTTTTCTTTAGTCTGCCGCCCCATGACTCCGCACTGATTTAAGAGAAGAAGAAGAAGAAGAAGAACAACAACAACAACAACAACAACAAGACAGATGAGGAGAAGAAGACGACGACGACGACGACGACGAAGAAGAAGAAGAAGAAGGAGAAGAAAAAGAAGCAAACGAAAAAAAACTTGCTTAATATCGTAATACATCTTTTCATACTGAGGAGGTTCAGCTCGAATTGACGAAAACAATTAAAATATTATGATGGAATCAGCACAGGACAGTTCATTGAAGCACGGCTTATAACACAACAGCAGACTTTAGTACAGCATAATAACCTAGTTTTGTTAAGTACAGTACAGTAACCTTTTGTACAATACCGTGCAAAATGATAATGCACGTACAGTACACTACCTCAAACCACACCCCATTGGAGAGCGCCAGACCTACTACATAACACTACACTACACTAACTAGTCTTCACATATAAAACACCGCAGTCCACTGCGCTTCATCATACCGCAGTCTGCTGCACCACACTGTATCACACACTACACCACACCACACCAGACTGTTTATATTATACTACACCACACAAGGATACCATAATGAAACGGCACCACACCGCACCACACTACAGTGCACCACCCTTTGCACACACTACGCTTCACTAAAATATTACACACTATTAAAAGAACTGAGTTCAATGTTCAGTGTAACATAGCGCGACACGGTAAACTTGATTATACTCCATTTATTTACGTTCCGCTATGCTACTCTTGATGCACCAGAAGACTCGACAGGACACAACAAGTCACAGCATATCGCGACACCAGATTCACATTTCGCAATACTACACAACACAATGCTACACAGCACAGCGCTGCACATGACATTGTGCTACTCTGCAGACACTGAATTACAACACAGTGAAAACAAAAAAGCTCCAGTGCAACACACTGCACTGCACTGCACTGCACTACATGCATTACAAGGCAAACTAAAATAATGATAAGCACTGACATTTAAAAGGGAAAAGAAAGCATACACACTGGTCAATCAAAAGCCTGTTGCAAACTAAAACACCAACATGGCAGGTCTCTCGTCAAAAAAACATGCACTGTGTCCAGCCTTCGTAGGATGGATGACTGGAGGGAAGCACATTCTTTGTAAAAACAGATCAATAAATAAACAAACACGGGAGAAAAAAAAAGAAGTCAGTTCGTTAGAATTGATGACACAGGTCAACAAACTCTGACATCTAATCAAACATGGCTTCCACTTCATATTTTTAAGGACACGCAGGCAAGCACGATTAATCTTGTTACATTTATTTATTTTCCTATTCAATATATTTATTTTCCTCCCTTATTTTGCATTCTCGTCCTGATAGGGGAATGCAAAATAGGAAACCTAAAAAGTCTTGCACGGTCAGAGTTATATCTGGCACAGTTCAGAGGAACTCGCTTTGGCTGGAAAACAAAACACACACCTTGCAGGAATGACGACACTGTTTATTCTTGTTACTGTAGCCTCCAACTATGGTTTTACATACGCTCGTTGGTTTGTTCTTTTGTTCGCCTATCAAACATGTCGTGCGGAAACCACTACAGCAGTTCAACTCATCAGTGGGACGCGGTGTTTATATCGGTGGTCCTCCATTGGCATCAAAGGGAAATATACCATATATTTTATATCATTTTGTGGTCTTCTCACCGCCAATGGTTCAAAAACAAAAAAAGAGAGAATTCCATGGCACCCGAAAGCCGCCAGTGAAGGGTAGAACATAAAACAACATTAGAAGAAAACACTGAAAAGGAAATAAGTTTTATACAAACTAACATCTTATATAAGTAGTGGTAAAGGAAGAAAATCATTGACGTATGTTTGACAGTTCAAATACATTTAGCAGGTGGGGATGTTTGAGGTTACGGCCGGCAATGGCCTTCAATGCAGAAAGGGATCCGTCCGATTAGATGAAGAAATCTTTGTGTTTGGATTTAGAAACCATTACAGTAGCCAGGACCAAAGCTGTCAACTCAGCAGTGTAGATGGAGCTGTCATTTGGAATGTGTTTAGAACGTCTCTGAGGAGGACATGTCGCACAATGCACAACAGAGGCAATCCCTTCCTCAGATTTGGAACCGTCGGTGAAAATTCTTGTGTAGGATCGAAACTTGGGAACGTAGGTATGAAACAAAAATGGTTTCCGGGGTATTCCCTTATTGCTGTGTGTCTTCTTTCGTATTGTTCGTTCTTCACATTTCTAATTTTGCTCTTTCGTGACTGTTGAGGAAGGCTCATAGACTTCGTTTTCGTCCTCTTGGTTGTGAGAAAACAACGGAGTGAAAAGGTGTGTCTCTCCATTTGATACAAAGCGTAGACCAGCACGAACTGTCGAGTTCCATTGAACAGATATACAAGGGAGCGAGCGTCATCTCTAACCCTAGAGGTTCTGACATTGATTTTTCCCATGCGCTGCTGTACAAAGACTTCAATCTTCACACACCACAACAACTCCGTCTTCGTTTGAATTTTCTGCCTTTCGCCACCTCCAACCCATTCCGCTACACCCATTTCTAAAATCCTTTGCTCTGTCGCGGTCTTAAGGATGGAGATAGTGCTTACTCACACTTGTTTCCCTTTCTAGTTGTTCTCAATATATAATCGACTGGTCAAAAAGCGGGAGGCTGCAGCTCTCACAGATGTATGTAAAATGATGTTCTTCACATTGTGCCTGTCGTCAGCACCCGTGTGACTGATAATATTTGCTCATTAAACATACGGTCAGAGATGCCCTCTGATATGCATAATGGTTTTTAGCGCGACTTTTTTTTTTCATCCGAGTCTTTTGGTCTCATTTCCCTCTCCGCCCTCCCCATGTTTATCTGAATGCCACCGAATTCTGCATTTGTCTCCTTGATGGTGAGGACGCCACACAATGTCATGCTGAGTGCATGTTTATTTAAAAGCAAGGATGGATCGACACAACCAGCGAACTGGTTTGTCATTTCGTCTTTTTTCCCACCTTTTTGGTACAGGTTTTTGTCGGTGGTTATATTTTTTAAAGCAATAATGGTAAGAACATGATTTGAGAAACTGGGGGCAGAAATCATGAAGGTATTGCAAGCATTTCTCTCTCTCTCTCTCTTCCAGTTATAGGTTGAATATCGGGAGGAACCGGAACCCGCGTTCTGAGGAGACAAATGTACTTCCTTCAATGTATATCACAGCCCTAGCGTTCTTCAGTCAACGAACAGAGAGACATACAGCGCCGTTACCTTTCCCTTAGTCTGTCCTTCTTCTCTTTGCTTTTTCTTTCCTTCGTTTTTCGTTTTCATGCATATTTAGCTTTTGGATCTCTTTCCCTTCTTTTCCTGATATGAAGGTCGTTTTTCAGTTTAGTCTTAGGCTGGGCTATTCCTCATCCCCTTCTTTTTCCTACCTTTTTTCTTGTCAGGACCCATCTTTGCATGCCTTTGGCATGCACTGTCCAAATTTGAACTTGATCGTCTCATTTTCCCAACCTTTCTCGTATTTGGACCATTTTTCTCCCGTCTTTTTTTTTCTTCGATTTTGACTTAATTTCCCTGTCTCTATTTTCCGCCCCCTGCCTCATATTTTGCCCTGTTTTCCAGATTCTTCGCTACTTTTTCTTACATATACCTTGGTTTCATGATTTTTTTTGTTTGTTATTTTGTTCGTTTGTTTTGTTCCCATTTTCAACCGTCTTCGAACTGTCATATGCTTTCCTTTTCATGTCAATACCTTTTGCTCACTTATTTTTTCCCCATCTTTATCCGATATTGTTTTCTCTCGTTTCCTACTCCCTGCGTTTTCCTGCCTTTTCCAGAATCTTTGTCTTGTTTTTCACATTTTGTTTCGAACCTTGGAGGCTTTGCCGTGGCTTGATACTTTTACTGGGTTTTTTTCCCTTTCAATCAACCGCCATTTTCTCATTTCCCATCTTTTCCGCCTGACCTTTTTTTACCATTTTCTGCCGTCTCTACCCCCTTCTTACTGTCCTTATGATTTTCAACTTTCTGTACCTTTTTCTACCATTTCTATTTTGTGAACTGGTTCCTACTTTTCCTACCATTCTCTGCTTCCAGTATATTTTCCTGCGTCTTCCTCTTTTCCTACTCTCCATACCTATCCTACTTACTGCACCTTATTGTGTTGTTTACCCGACCATTTCTTGCGTCCTTGCCTTTTCTATCTCCCCCCCCCTCCCCTACTTAACCATCCATGCCAGGCCCTGCTCACGCACTCCCTCTTCCCCAGGACGCCCCCACCTATATGCATCAACGTGCCCCCCCCCCCCCCCCCCCCCAGCCCATCCCATCCATTTATCACATCCACTCCTTTCCAGTTCGCCCGCTCACGTCACGCCCTTCATTCGCGCTCCCTCTACCCCAGTACGTCGACCATGTCACGTCATTCATCTGCGCCCTGACCGCCCTTATCACCCAACCCCACATCACGTTCTTCATCCGAGCCAATCTGCCCAGACACGCCAACCATAGTATGCCCTTCATCCCGCCCCCTCTGCTCCAATACGCCAACCATGTCACGCCCTCCATCCGGGCTCCCTCTGCCAAATTCGCCAACCCACGTCATGCTCACCATCCACGTCTTCAGTGTCTAATACACTCTCCATTTTACGCCCTTCATCTGCGCCAATTCTGCCCCAATACATCCATCCATGTCACGCACACCGTGCATGCATGCCCCCTCTGCCCCGATGCATCCAACCACGTAACGTCGTTCATCCGCAGCCTCTTTCCCCCAATACAGCTCCCCCCCACACACACACACCGACACTGCAACCATGACCCCTTCTGCCCAAACATGCCCACCCACGTCATACACTTCATCCACATCTGCCCCAGTACGCCGCCCACCAACTTTACACCATTCAGTCGCCCCTTTGCCCCAATACGCCCACCTACGTCAGGCCCTTCATCCACACCTCTGTTCCAATTCGTCCACCATGTCACACCCTTCAATCGCGTCCTGTCTGCACAAAATACCAATCCACGTCATGCCCTTCATCCGCCCAAACACTCCAAACTATGTCACGCCCTTCATCTGCCTCTTCTGCCCCAATACACTCACCCACGTCACACCCTTCACCTGCCCCAATACGCTCAGCCATGTCACACCCTTCATCTGCCCCAATACACTCACCCACGTCACACCCTTCACCTGCCCCAATACGCCCACCCACGTCACACCCTTCATCGGCCTCCTCTGCCCCAATACGCCCACCCACGTCACACCCTTCATCCACCCTAACACTCCAAACTATGTCACGCCCTTCATCCACCCCTCTGCCTATACGCCCACCCACGTCACGCCCTTCATCTGCCTCCTCTTCACCCGTGCCACAACCTACATCGACGCCCCCTATACGCCCTCACGTCAGACTCTGAAATCTTCACTTCCTATTCCCCCACTCATGTCATTGTTTATACTCTCACCATGTCACGCCCTGAAATCAATGCATCTTGTATGTGCACTAACGTAATGCACTGCGCCCTCCATACCCTATGCCTATCTATGTCATGGTCTAATATCCCCCCTCTCCCCAAATACGCGTCATGCCCTGAATGCAGCCTCCTCTACCTTTCTGTTACCTCAACCATGTCGGGCACTGAAAACTCCAACTCCCCAAGGTCCCATGTCACGCTCTAAAATTGACTCACCCCCTCCCCTTACCCCAATCCAATATCATGATCCGAGATATGTGCCCCCTACCCCATCTATATGAAACTACCAAATCTGCATTCCCTGCATTCCACCAATGTCACACCATGCATTGCAACCCTGCACCCCCATCCATGCTACGTCTTGCATCCACGTTCTCTCCCTCCTCCCCCCATGTCATGCCCTATGTTTGTTTGCACCTCTCCTCCCAATTCCTTCACCCAAGGCACGCCTGGCATCTGCAACCGACATACCCACACCAAGGTCATACGCTGTATTCGCGTCTCTACACACCCACCAATATGCCATACACTGCATCCATGGCGCTGTTCCGATGGTATTTCATGCACCCACGTCCCCTGTACCCCCACACGTCATACCCCTGCATTCGCTCCTCCCCATTTCCCTTCCACGTACGCACACACATGTCGCGCGCTGCATACGTGCACCCCCCCCCCCCCCCCCCCCCTCCGGTTCGTCCATCCATTCCACATCATGCGTCTGTGCTTCCCCCCGACCGTACACCTACCCATCTCACGCCCTGCATCCGCGCCCACCCTCGTCAATCAAATCCTATATCTGCACCCCCTCTGCCCCCAAAACCCCATCCATGTCACGCCTTGCATACGCACCCCTCTGCTCTAATACAACCACAATGTCACGCCCTTTATCTGTACCCCATCTGCCCCAATAAGACACCAATGTCACGCTCTTCACCCACGCCCCCTATGCGCCAGTACGGCCACCGTGTCACGCCCGTCACCCCATCCCCCTGCCCCAATAAGACACCCATGTAGCGCCTTTTCATCTACGCCTCCTCTGCCCTATACGCCCACCATGTCATGCTCTTCATCCGCTCCCTTCGTTCCCAATAAGGTATCCACGCCACGCCCTTCATCTACCCCCCCGTCTGCCCCAATACACTCACCACCTCACACCCTTCATCTGCTCCCTCTGCCCCAGGAAGATGCCCACGTCACGCCCTTCATCCACGCCCCCTCGGGTGCCATAAACCCAAATCAAGCCCCTCATCCACGCGATCTCCGCCCCAATAAGTCACCCACGTCACGCCATTCATCCGCACCCCCTATACCCCCACCAATCCCCCGCCCCCCCTCCCACCCATGTCAAGTCCTGAAATCCACGCTCCTTGTACACCCACTCATGTTACGCCTGCATCTGCACTTGCTCTCTGTCACCCCGCGGGTGTCACGTTCAGCAACCGTGCACGCCGCACCCGCACCCCCACCCATGCCATGTGCTGTATGCCCGTCCTCAATTGCCGTAACCAAGTTGTGCGCTGAATCTGCGACCGCGTACCCATGGCATGCACTCTATCCACAGCCCGCGTATCCCCACACGTCACACCCTCTATTCGCTTCTCCCCACCCCACCCCAACCTCGTATGCCCGTCCCTGTCTTAACCAGCATCTGCGTCCCACGTACACCCAACTATGTCACGCCCTGCATCTGTGGCTCACCGTACGCCCGCTGACTGAACGAATGAATGACGTAAACACACACACACACACACACACACACACACACACACACACACACACCAAACGAATGAACGACAAAACGACCGACCGACCGACTGAACGAATGGATGATTGAACGACCGACTGAATGAACGAACGACATAACGACCAACAGACCGACTGAACGAATGGATGACTGAACGACCGACTGAACGAATGAACGAAAGAACGATCGACACACCGACTGAACAATGAATGACTGAACGACCGACTGAGCGAAAGAACGACCGACAGAACGAATGAATAACTGAACAACCGACTAAACAAATGAACGACAAAACGACCGGCAGACCGACTGAACGAATAAATACCTGACCGACCGACTGACTGAACGACCGAGTCATCAACTGAACGAAGGAATGACTGGCCGACTGAGCAAATGGATGCCTGAACGACTGATTGACCGACTGAACAAATAAATGACGGAACGATCGGCTGACCTACTGATCGAATGAATGAATGACCGACTGAAAGAGTAAGTGACTAAACGACCGACTGAACAACCGATTTACGGACTGAATAACGAAACAGCCGACTGACTGACTGAATGACCGACTGATCGAATGAATGACTGAACGACCGACTGAACGAATGAATGACTGAAAGACCGACGACTGAACGAATGAACGAACGATCGACTGACTACGCAACTGAACAAGTGAATGTAAGAACGACTAACTCAAAGAATAAAAGACCGAACGACCAACTGACCAAATAAATGCCCAGATGACCGACTAATGGAATAAATGACTGAACAACCGACTGAACGAATGAATGATTGGCCGAGTGAACGAATGAATGAACAATCAACTGTCTGACTGAACAAATGAACGCATGAACGACCGAGTGACATGATCGAACGACTGACTGAATTTGACTGAAAGATCGATTGACCGACTGAAATAATGAGCGACTGAACGACCGGTTAGCCGAATGACTGACTCTGTGTGTGTGTGTGTGTGTGTGTGTGTGTGTGTGTGTGTGTGTGTGTGTGTGTGTGTGTGTGCATATAAATCTATAAATCTAGGCTTGATTGTATTTCATTGCATAATCGAAGCCATCTGTTCTACATAACTACTTAATGAATATTTTAATTCAGTTACTTTACTTTTCTGTCATTTTTCCTGAAATATGCAAGTTTTGATAAAACAGTTTTCTATTTAATACCATCTCTCTCTCTCTCTCTCTCTGACACACACACACACACAGGCGCGCGCGCGCACAAACACGCAAACGCGCGCACACACTTGTACCAAATACTATTTGATCGACGTATTGTTTTCACGACGAGAAGTGTGATTTGAACAGTGTGCAGGGCGTGTGTGCGTGCGTGCGTGCGTGCGTTCAAAATCAAAATAATCAGTTCACTGAAACAATGTAAAATGTACATATTCTCTACTCGCCGTTATTGAGAAAAGGCTCTGATACGTTGAAATGATTTATATAGATAATTGCAAAGCTTCTTATTGTATTTTCATTTTTTGTTGACAATAGCAATACTAAACGAAAACTAGATGGTCTACAATAAAATTTTGATGGAATATATTTACTTCTTAGGTCATTTAACACTGGACAGCTAAATACAAAATGAATTTCATCTTCAATTGCTGAACGACATAGGCGACATATGCAGTTCCATTTCCGCCATATCTATATCTCTGGGAGTGCACGGCAATGTCAGATACTCCAAACCTAAACTTGGTTAATGCTGCCCTTACAAAACTACACAAAGACAATGAAACGTATGGTTCAATCAAGTGATTGACTTTAAACAATCTGTACAATGAAAACCTGTCACTCGTCCGAATATGGGACTCCCAATCCTGCCACCTACAATCTATAATACGTTGCTTGAAACAAGCCAAAAAACTATTTGCACACCCGACACCCTGATTCATCCACACGTAATAAAAAAACCATATTACATAAAGCAGTTACGTACGCTACTTGCCCATGTTTGCTTACCTCTTTGATCGAGTATATACATATTCTTATTAGCCAGAGCAGGTAGTCTGTTATCATTCATTTGAACTACCTTTAACCAGTACCTAATACTTTTCGTGTAAGCGTTTAAGTAAAGAGGATATCTTCCAAGTTCTCCGTATATAAAATCATTGGGAGTCTTTTGATCAACATGCAAAAATTTTTTCATAGCAAATAAATGTACCCTTTCAATTTCTTGATTATTATTCAAGCCCCATATCTCAGCTCCATATAGAGCCACTGGTTGAACTTGTGTATCGAATAGTTTAAAAAATATACTTGGGGAGTGGTTTTTAAACTTATACATTAAGGACAAAATGCAAACAACATTTTTTTTTCGCTCGACTGACCAAATCTTGGCAAGTAAACCTAAAACTAAGCTTAGTTGAAAAATATAATCCCAAATATTTATATGCATTCACCACAGACATCTGACTACTTCCATATAACCATGTTTCACGTGCCGCTAGATACCCACCTTTACGAAAAACTATGATGTTAGATTTTTTCCATGTTCACTTTTAGCTCCAGTCTCTCCGCTGCCGCATATAACTGATTTAACTGATTCTGTAGACCAATCGGAGTTTCAGACAATAACACAATATCATCTGCAAAAAGCATAATAAATATTTCTACTAAATCAAATGTTACTCCATGTTTACCATTTTCATTAATTTGTTGAGCCAAATCATTAATAAAAAGTGAAAACAAAACGGGACTACACACATCGCCCTGTTTTACTCCTCTTGTACATTTTATTAGATCACTAACTCTAGCACCACATTTAATTCTAGCTTTGACATCCTGATACATACTTTCTATACAACGGTAAAGTTTTCCTTTTATTCCGCTATTTCTAAGTATTGGCCATAAAAGTTTTCTCGAAATCGAATCAAAAGCTTTTTCAAAATCTATAAAAGCTACGTACAATTTTCGATTATTTGCGAACTGCTTTTGTACAGCTGCCAAAAGAGTAAACATGTGATCTGTCGTTGAATAATCTTTTTTAAACCCAGCTTGATGTTCACCGGTGATATTATTCATTTCAACCCAATTTGAAAGTCTACTGTTTATAACTGAACTATAAGTTTACTTGATATATTACATGAAATTCCCCTATAATTGTTAGTATTGTTGACTTCACCTTTTTTATATAAAGGCATAATCATAAACTCTGACCAGCCCTCTGGATACATTCCTT